>NXFV01001162.1:0-59164 GCA_002803225.1 Gamarada debralockiae | reverse complement strand
TGTCATCTGCAGAGCGGTTAGTGATGATGCGACGAGTATGTGTGATGGAGATGTATGTACCAACATCCGGCACACGATATTTGCGCTCTTTTGGCACCTCCAGCTTGCTTTGTGAACCACCGTAATAGTCCATGCTGGACTTGCTGGAGTGGTAATGTCTTTCGCTGTCGTATGAAGAGCGTGAGTCGCTTGATCCTCTACTATCGTAGGACGATCGTGAATTGCTACTTGATCCGCTACTTGATCCACTCTCGCGGCTCTGAGTTATCTTTGGCACTTCGGTGTAAAATTTTCGATGTGACGCGTAGCTCGACATGGTTCGGACGGTGGGGGCAGTCGGAACCTACGTGCAAATCGGTGTGGGTGTCTGTTTTTACAGAGCACAAGTGAGGCTTGTCACTGTGCGTGATTTGCACGAGGATGTAGTTGACCCTGCTCTCCTCAGCGTATCCACGTCTATACCTGCGATGTCTGTTAATTGTCTTCTGCTATAGACCTGGGAGTCGGGAGGCCCCATATCAATATGCATCATATCATAGAGGCTCTAAATGAAAGTGGTGCTGAAATATTTCGAGGTGGACCCTTACAGCTTGCACGGTCAACAAGAATAGATTTGTGTACTTCGAAGGATATCGCCACGTCTTCACTCGTCAAGGGTTTTCTTTCGATTGCCTCCTATTCAAGAGCCAGCCCGAGTACATATTTCTCATACACGGGAAATCTGCTCAATCTCCAACCCGGAAAAGGCTGCGCATACCACGCCTCGATAACCGTGAATGATCGTAGTCTTGGACGATTGCACCTTGTGACTCAGATCATTGTTTCGTGTAAGGCAACAGAGTTTTCGGGGCCTTTGCTGACAAGAATGAGCGAAACGGGGATGGGAATGATGAAAACGCGAAATTTCAGAGAAAAGTTGCGGCCCCGACGACGAGGCTCGGAAGCTGCTGCTCCTGCCAATTGCCATTCTCGAGTTTTGCACATTGGTGCATAACTTTACTACCCCGGCAATATCGCGAATCAAGCCAGTAAATCAAGGGCCACGCCTCTGTACTGGACATTGGCACAGCATTGTAACTTTGCGCAGTCGACGAGGATGGAGTCTGAAGAGACGCTGAAAACGAGAGCTGAGAAGACGTCGGAGGTAGGTCACGTGATAGATGTTCCGTCCGGGTGTGGCCGGAAGCAGCTACTGCGAAAACTAAATCCGACCGACAAACTTGGAGGCGAATCAAAATTATCCTTAGAGCTCATCCATCAAACGTGTTCAGTATCACAGATACTCGCAGTGCAATATCGCAGAACCAACGTCAACTGGTCTCCTTGACACTGGGACTTAACGGACTTAGTGCTCATCCGCGACGCTGGCTCTTCTGAAAGTATTTTGAGCCCTCACGCCGCTCTAAGCAACTGAATGCCAGAACCCAGCGGTATCCCAAGCCGGCGCCATGAACCCCAAGGTTGGTTGGATATTTGGAAGACACATCAACCAGTCAGATACATGAGGGTCATTGCAAAGTCTTTGAGAGCTCCGGCTATAATATTCGCCGGCGACTTCGAATCACCCCCATCTCATTCATCTGCACCCACCCGTCTTCCCATCTTGTTTATGTAGTCATATAGAGTTTCTCCCCTCGGGTCTTATTCTGGTAATTGTACAAATACTTACACGCGCTACGAACAGATTACACGTCTCCAGTCCCTCTCGATGGCTGGTAGATCACAAGTCATGCCCTGTCGGGCTAGCGCAAGATTGAAAGAGCATTTCTCGTAACCTGATTTCGATTGAGATCGTGTGTTTTGGGATAGGGCTCGTTTCCGTCTTATTCAGACCTGTTATCCTGGAGTTGTGGGATGGCGGACTAAAGATGTGAGGACATACTCGTGCGGACTGGTGGAGGGCGCTGGAAGTGTAGAAAGGGAAAATATTTGTGTTTTTTCGAGGACGAGGGTCACGTCTGTTCATTATACGTGTAGTATATAATTGCGTAGTTGAAGTGCCCATGGATGAGGTAGTGGCTTCGGTGTCATGTTCAGTGTAAGTAGACATGCGACAAAAGATGTGAAGCCAATCTTCCAAATCTCTCAAGAGATTTGCGGAAGGAACACTCTGATCACATGCAGATCCTTTTCCTTATAGTCTTGAGATTATTCACAAGAGTTTACTGATTCAAACTGCGATTCCCCTCAAGACCCTTGCATATTTGCACCGGACGATGGTGTGGTTTAGCTTCTTCGTGTCCCCGTGCAATGGGGCGTCGCGCAAGTGCATCCACTCTTCCTGAGAGTCAGTTTGCGGGATAACTACTCGTGTCAATTGGTTAAGATCTGAGGAGGGCCCTTGGAGATAGAACGAAGACATTTGGACAGGTTCGTGCTCGAAAGTGCCAGATATGACGTGACATGGGTTGTATGAGACCATTTCATTCGGAGCGGACTCTCATGTATGGTGCAATGAGGGGGCAAAACAGGTCGTCGTGGTCCAGCAGTCAATGCGTGAGGGATATTTCTGATGGTCCAAGAATGGTTCCAATGATCTGCTTTGATGTATCCATTCTCCCTCGGCAGTCGTCCCGATCAAGATCCGGTCGACCTTCTCGCTGGCACCGCATCGAAAATTTGATATCTCTTGGCAGGTCTCTGTCATTGGGCTTGGCAGTTCATTGGATAGATTAGGTAGAACTTGTATAATATTTGGAGATATGTCGTGTGCTCTCTTCCTCTCCTCAGCCGTGTCTCGCTCCCCCCTGAATCGAGGGGTAAATACGTCATGCACGTGAAAGAGTGAACCAGATGCGGCATTTGTATTTCAAGCGTCGCTCAGATGGTATCGAAACTCAAACTTAAGATTATTCTTGTGTCCCCGCATTGTGGTAAGACACCACTACGAGTCTCGATAAAAATATCCGCGGAAAGTTGTTGGTCGGTTGTTCAATTTGAGTGAGTGATTTAAAGGTTGCAGGGATGGCGTCTTCCGCCTAAAGAGGATCCCCACTACTTTTTTTTTCGACCTCCCTCGTCACCGACTTACTCACCACCTCCTCTTCGAAACCTCAAAGATTCACTTCGTACCTTTGTCACCTAAATTCTGACTCAACAAGTCCTACCTCCTCAAACCATTGGGCCCTATAGCCCAATCGCTACCTACAAGTGGTCAGTCATCCCCCACCATCCTCGAAGCGGCGGATACAAATTCTGCTCAACGACAACACCGAACCACATACCTCCATCGTCTCGTCCCCGCAGACTATCAACAAGCTTGCGGCATTTGTAACGTTCTCTCTGACAAGTTCCGGATCTGCAGATCACCTAAAACACAAATACCTCTCCAAGACTGCCTTTGGTCAAGTCAAAGGCGACCCCTCCAACACGGCTCCAGCAGCCGCGGCTCTAGTCTCTGACCAAGATTTTTCCGAACGTCCTAACCGGCACATCATCAACACCCTTCCACCTCCTGCTGGTCGAGTCTAAGCTTGAGCGGTTTTTGTTTGACGACGCGTCCTATAACACCCCAATTCCGTCACCAACTTTTCAGCTGCCGCATAGGACGGGTTTGGAGGTTCTTCCTCTCGCAGAGGAAGAGTCGAGCCGACCTCGTCAGATCAGTGCAGGTTCTGATCGATACAGACCTCCCTAACACCCCTTCAGAGTACAAGTAAGTGGCGCCTCCCACCACATTCACCTTCAGATCAACGCTAACGAATGTTCTGCAGGCAAATAATCAAACACAATCTCGAATATTACTCGAGGATATGTCACCTTCCGCGATCGCCACCATTGAAAGTCCACCAAGTCTTATAAGTCTCAATTCATACTACGACGAGAAGAGTCCATACATTGAACTCAATGGCGCGAATATTCCGAAACATATCATCGGGGCTGCTCTGAAGGAGAGGGTCGAGAACATCGATTATGAAGCATGCGAGCCCGGCGATGAAGACACATTCTTCGTAGCTGATCTCGGCGAGGTCTACCGACAGCACATGAGATGGAAGTTGAATTTGCCTAGAGTCAAGCCATTCTATGGTGAGTTGCTGTTTGCCTTGCGAACGTGACCGAGCTAACTTTACGTCAGCGGTTAAATGTAACCCTGACCCTCAAGTCATCCGCCTCCTGTCAGAGCTTGGAACTGGCTTTGACTGTGCCTCCAAGGCCGAAATTGAACAAGTCCTCAAGTGGGACGTTGATCCAAGCCGCATTATTTACGCTCAACCCTGCAAGACCAACTCCTACGTGCGCTATGCTGCCAGCCAAGGAGTCAAGCAGATGACTTTCGACAATGCCGATGAGCTTCACAAGATCAAGAAGCTATTTCCAGCAGCTGAGCTCTTCTTACGAATCTCTACTGATGACTCCACGAGCTTGTGCCGCTTGAGCTTGAAGTTCGGAGCTGCTATGGATTCCACCAATGACCTTCTTGCTCTCGCCAAGGAGCTTGAACTCAACGTCGTTGGTGTCAGCTTCCACGTGGGCTCAGGCGCCTCCGACCCAAATGTATTCATGAAAGCCGTCCAAGACGCCCGCTTGGTGTTCGACCAAGCCCATACCTACGGCTTCCACATGCAAACCCTCGATGTCGGCGGCGGATTCAGCAGCGATACCTTCGAAGACATGGCCGCTGTCCTCAGCGAAGCTCTGGACGAATATATGCCGCCATCAGTCAACATTATCGGCGAGCCGGGCCGCTATTACGTCTCTTCCGCCTTCACACTCGCAACTCATATCATTGCTCGACGCACGATCGAGAACCCCGCCACTCGCGAGAAGAGCTATATGGTCTACCTTAATGATGGTCTGTACGGTAATTTCTCCAGCATCATGTTTGACCACCAGAATCCCATCGCTCAAGTTCTCCGCACCGGCGACCGTATCTATTTCGACACCATCGCCTCTCAAGAATCCTGCAACGGCATCGAATATTCCATTTGGGGCCCAACCTGCGATGGTATCGATCGTATAGCTGAGAGCATTCGTTTTGATCACACTCTTGATGTTGGCGATTGGTTGTACTTTGAGAACATGGGAGCATACACCAAGTGCTCTGCTACAAGATTCAATGGCTTCAGCGATTCTCACGACGTCATTTATGTTGCTAGTGAGCCTGGAGCACGGGCACTTTTAGGAATGAAGTAAGGGTTTTTAGAGATTCGTTTATTCGTTCTGATGGGAGGATGGATAGACTTGCTTTTTTTTTGCGCGTACATGAGAGAGAGACGTGTGTTCAATCATAGACTTTAGATTTTGCTTCCAGTCGATAATTCAAAAGTTTGTACATAAAATCCAAATCGTGCTACACTGCTGATTTGTGAGGCTCGAGGTGAACATAAGAGACCTGAGGAATATCAAACCCTCAAGTACGCTCACCAAGTTTCGGAAATTCAGAATTATATTTCACTGCTCAGATATAATTACATTTAAGGCCCTTTTCAGCGCATATCTAATAGTCCGGCATTTTATATCCACCGCGAGGAGGCTATTCCTATGCTTAGGTTATGAAGGCAACAACCTCGCAACACAGCCAACAAAACAAAAAACATCAAATCTTGAACGAAGTCCTTCTAAAACTATGTTTGGTGTGACTTCATTCATCTTACCTTACAACCTTACATCCCCAGTCTCCACTCACTTGTAACAAGCCCTACCAAACTAGAGTTCGCCCCATCCCCTAAATAACCGAGCCCTAAGATTCACAAAAAAAAAATTCTTCACTCCTCAAATACTCACAGTGCAAATTTCAACAAAATGTCCCTCAAAACTCCCAGCCCACAAAAAAATAACCCTCCCCCGCGAAGGCTTGAACTTCGAACCTCCTGATGTATGCATAGAGCTTAACAGTCAGACGCTACAAATTTCAATCAGTACAAGTAGTTTGCCAATGATGAAGGCAGGCCTACCGCTAGCCAATTGCGCCACGGAGGAATTGTGCTTCCTACGATTCTTTCCTATGAAAGAGGAGCCGATTTGAGGCAGTGTTTGATTGCGAAAATTTCTTATTTTGTCTGATACAGGTACCATGGCAAAAAAAGGGCTGACTGGGCTGGCACGTGGTGGCTCGAGCCGCTTGCAAAACCGGTCAAGTACGCGCCAAAATTTTCTATGATGAACAAGCACCCCTGCACCGCCCTACCAAAGTTGGTTAAGCATCAGATCGCTAAGAATGACCCCCCCAGGACGTCAGTGCTCTTCAGAGAATTCATCACTCTACCTCGGTATTATTCTCCCAATCACATGCCAGATGCTAAGGCTATTATATGGATGGTTTAGGAGCTGCATAGGCATAAGAAATCCCTAATTCAATACTGCGAGGCGCATTTTGAGCACTGTGAGATAAGCTATTACGTGATTTGTAAAAATTTGACATACTTCGTAGTCTGGGCAATAATCTCACCTTCTCCGTCTGTGCTTCCACGAGCTGTTTAAACCTTTAAAGGTAAAATCTAGTAAACCCTGATAGCCTATTGGTTGGTTTCCCTTTGTCGCAATAGAATCTTCGAGAGGCGCACAGACACAAAAGGTCAAATTATTACCACGTCTACCAAAGTAACATAGTAGATAAAGCCGAGGAAGAGAATGCTTCGGAACCTGCTACTTGGTAGAACCATTTAGTGATAGCATTCTAATAACCAAATTCTTATAGCTAAAGTATATAAACATCAGCCCCCCCGGCGCCCTTCTCTACCAAGGTTACTATGTTATATTACAGTAAAGCAAAAGTATTTAATAAGGCCTTAGATAGATAGGATAGGCATAGGACAAATACCATTAACAGTTTATACACTAGAAGTAAGTAGCTTCACTACTATCTCGTGCCCATTCTCTACAACCCGAGATAGCGGCGTCCGTTCACCGTTATCCTTAGACTCTAGCTCAGCGACGCCCTTGTCAAGCAGCAACTTCACTACTGCCTCATGCCCATTCTCTGCAGCCCACCATAACGGCGTCCATCCCCCGTCATCCTCAGACTCTAGCTTAGCGCCCTTGTCAAGCAACAGCTTCACTACTGCCTCGTGCCCATTCCTTGCAGCCCGAGATAGCGGCGTCCATTCACCGCTATCCTCAGACTCTAGCTCAGCGCCCTTATCAAGCAGCAGCTTCACTACTGCCTCATGCCCATTCTCTGCAGCCCACCATAGCGGCGTCCGTCCGCCGCTACCCTTAGACTCTAGCTCAGCGCCCTTGTCAAGCAGCAACTTCACTACTATCTCGTGCCCATTCTCTGCAGCCTGAGATAGCGGCGTCTGTCCTATGTTACCCTTAGACTCTAGCTCAGCGCCCTTGTCAAGCAGCAGCTTCACTACTGCCTCATGCCTATTCTCTGCAGCCCACCATAACGGCGTCCATCCCCCGTCATCCTCAGACTCTAGCTCAGCGCCCTTGTCAAGTAGCAACTTCACTACTGCCTCATGCCCATTCTCTGCAGCCCGAGATAGCGGCGTCCGCCCGCCGCTACCCTTAAACTCTAGCTCAGCGCCCTTGTCAAGCAGCAGCTTCACTACTGCCTCGTGCCCATTCCCTGCAGCCTGAGATAGCGGCGTCCGTCCGCTGCCACCCTCAGACTCTAGCTCAGCGCCCTTGTCAAGCAGCAACTTCACTACTGCCTCATGCCCATTCTCTGCAGCCCAAGATAGTGGCGTCTGGCCATCTTTATCTGTTGCATTCGTGCTCGCTGCATTGCCTTTGAATAATCTGAGTAGCAGGTCGTACATAACTGGCTCTGGCTCTGAAATGCACAAGGTGTGCTGCGGCCAATATGACTTTGCATAAGAGTAAAAGTGGAATTTATCCACTGAACGAGAACTAAAAAGATTGCTTGTTTCCGCAAGAGTCTTGCCAATATCGAAGTCAGGCTGCTTCCTGGACTTTAAGAGCTTTAATGCAATACTTCGAACACTGCTTGATGAGTCCAGCGTTGAACGAATGATTTGGGACGGCGCTAATGCAGTCATTACTTGTGGAACTGCCATGGTAGACAGCTGGGTTTCGAAAACGCCGTAATTAAGGTAGGTAATAATAATGTCTGCTATTGTCTTGTTTGCGCTGTCGATTGTAATTACCATGTTGGCTGAGTCTTTGAACCTACTAAGGATGAATTGCTTGACGCTATGGTGCACGAGTCGTATAGTCAACTCCTCTTCATCGACAGTGAGGAGACATCCGCAGCAAGTCAATGTCGAATATACGTCATTCAGAAGCCTTGCAGGATTCCAGGTAGCATCTCCAGGCACTACGCTTAAGGCTTCTCGAAGCTCTTCTATTGTCAAAGGACGGTAAGCCACAGTGACGAGTTCTAGTATCTGTCTTTGGCAAGACTTTCCCAATCCTTCCGATCTTAGTAGAATACGAGAAAACGTGTCTGAAAGATCCTTAGGAAGATCTGCTATAGCATCCCGAATGGCTTGATCTGTTTTCATGGCGCACAAGGATTGGATTTGGAGAGCCACCCAGAGGAACATTCCTTGACATCTTTCTAGAAGAGCATCTTGTATTTCCAGTATGAGGGCAGGGTCTCCTATGACCAGCTTTCTGGACTCTATGCAGCGCTCTAACTCTGCCCCAATAAATGCCTCAATATCGGGATTGTCATCAGGAATTGAAGTGATCCTGGTGGTAGTGAATTGTCCTGAGCCTAATTCCAAGGCGTTGTTTGGCTCTACTCTAAGTGAAACACAGAGAAGTAGTGCAAAGGTCTCTTGGAGCTTCCGGAGTTGTTTAGTCAATAGTTCTCTCTCTAAATGGTCGCATTCATCCAGCCCGTCAAGAACGAAGTACGCTTTGGACTTAGGTGGAAGGGCAAGTTGGAGCAAACTAAATATTTTGTTGAAATCTAGAGCAAGAGTAGTAGTCTCATCGACGAATCTCGTCACTATCGCAAGGTCTGCCATCGGGCGCAGCAATTGTCGGGCCAGAGAACCAATGACTGTCTGCGCTTTCAAACTTTCTGGAATATCGTGACGGCAAAAGAAGTAAGCTACCGTCGCATTCTTACTTCGACCATCAAGGTTTAGGTCGTCAACTAGGTTGGCCAGCAAAACGGATTTTCCGGATCCTAGTTTCCCTGTATATATAAGTGTACAGGAAGTTTCTTGGCCTTTCCAGTCCTGGTATTCAGTAATTCGATTGAATAGAGTCGCGTTTCCGATCTTTCGGGTCTGCTTCCACGTTGTCTCATAGTCATACATAGAGCAAGAATCGAGGACCCGTAAATTTGTCTTTAACTTTTGCCGGAGAGATAGAGATTCGGAAAACTTGCTAGAAAGAGATCTAAATTTAGAGTTCTCTTGGGTTTCCTCCTTAATCATTTTGGCCATTAGCAAGCTCGCCTCCTCTTTGATCGCGTTCGCCCAGAGATCGAATTCCGATTGGTATGTCTTTGTGTCGTTTAGACTACATACAAATTGCCCTAAGGTGGACTTCTGTGTGAACTCCAACAGCTGACGACAGAGACGGACTACTACAATGAAATATTCGGGCAAGTATGATTGTAGATTCTTGGACCGGGGATATAGCAAGGCCATCATTTGGTAACGGGGAGCCGAGAGACCAGCGGTCATGAGGAGACCTGACAGCTTTTCCAAGTACGAAGAGAAATTTACAATTAACTACAAAAGATATTAGTAGAGGACGTAGCAAAGGGCGTTAACGAAGACTGACAAGCAATGACATTCGTACTATCGTCCAGACACCACAAGCAATTAGGTTCTGGGACCCGCCTACTATGATATCACCAAGCGCAGCGAATTGCTGGACGGCTTGCAAGAAATTGGTCAATCGAGGCCCAAAACAACGCCCGCGACCGATCTTTCCCGAAGCTTGACGGTCAATCTCAGCTGTGAGTCGCATGACATCGCGGGGATCCGGAGGGGAATCTCGCGATTGAGATTTCCAGGTACGGAAGGTAGCCCTCTGCTCACTCGAGAGGTCCGCTTCGAACTGCGAAACAGCATGCGCCAGGCGAATTTCGGGCTTCAGCCGTGACATTACAACAGACATGGTGTTGGTGATGATATCCTAAATGGTTACGTACGGATAATGGTGCGCATTAAGCAAAATTAGATGAAAGTGCATTCGTTCCCAGGAGAATTGCGTAGGAAGGTAGAAGAGGCTGAGTGAGTGAGTGAGTGTGTTGGCTTGCACAGCCACAATGAGGCTTGGACGGAGCAGTGTACAGGTTCCCTGTTCATTGCTAACAAAATTTTGGCGAGTAATTAAGAGGGGAAGCCGGTTTTGCAAGCGACTGTATACGAACATCACTTTGATTGATTGTGAATGTAGAGCCAGACGGTAAGTTCTTGGAAAGAATCAGAGGAAGCCCAATTCCTCCGTACCGCAATTGGCTAGCGGTACCCTGGGACCTTTATCCCTTGACAAACGTCTTCTAGCCATTTGGCCTTGGGCCAAAAGCTCGTTGTCTCCTAAGCTGAGTAGCAGTCGAAATAAGACGAGTGTAGGATATCAACGAGTGTAAGTGCACTTTAGATAGAATTCTCGTCTTTATTGTTCTATTATATATTTCGTCTATGTTTCCTCAAAGAAGAGATGTGTGTTCATGCGTGGTCTATAAACCTTCGCAAAATCCAGCGCCGTTCATGTACTCATCATAAATGAGCAATTGATATCCTATCGGACCCCTCCTTTCCAACGCCATCCCAAATCCTCATGCCTTCCCTACCACCTCCCCTTCGCAAGCTCTGCTGAGCGTCCTATACCTGCTCCCCACAACCTCCTTCGGCAACTCGCCGAGGACGCCTCTCAAGCGTTCCTTCTCAAAGGGAAGCTTCTCTGCCCTCACGCTCTCCAGTATACTGTGAATCGGAGTCAGCAGTCGCTCAATAGGAGGTGAAAGATTGAGGAGGGCTTACTAATTCACAACCGTTGTAGTCTGAAGCGGAACTTCCCTTAATAGGCCCGCGATTTCCGGCAGGGAGAGGTCGGGATTGCTGAAGATTTGTGTCAGCAATCGCTCAATTGAAGCGAACGACTAGAGTCGAGCGAATTCGAGAAGCATTGCTCCTAGAATTACTTACTGGTACCAGAGGAAATAACATCTCAATGAGGAAGGTGTGGCTTTGTTCTTCGGGTGTGAGGATCGGTAGGAATCTGCGAGCGCCGCGGCGGCTAGGACGAGAGGTGATTTCGGTGCAGCTTTTGGGGTGGATGGTTTTGATCGAGTGGTAGGTGCGGGTGTGGCAGGTGACGGGGTAGAGATGCTGAATTCGGGGTCTAGTTTATCGATTTCTAAAGACACATCTTTGAAGTATGACGGTGATGGCCTTTTATATGGCTTCTTGGTTGCAGGGGTCTCTGTTTCTTCGGGCTCGAGTTCTTCGTCGGTGGGTATTTCAACGCCTTCCGCTAAACGGATCGGTTTGTTTTCCTCGGCGTGGCATGGACGAGGCGGCGTCGGATCTAACGCTTTGCGCTTTATTTCAAGTGTATCGAAGAGATGTACTCCAGCGTACGAGTCGGAAGCTGCGTACACGATCTGATCCATCTGCAGCGCCTGGCTCCAATCACTCGATCGCACTTCGCCGCCTTTATACATTGGTAGATGTAGATGTTCCTGCACTTGTGTAGATAGTGAAACGAGTCTCTTGTTGATGAGCCTGAAATCTTTCGAGGACGAGAATTTGACGAGTTTGTAGAGGTGTGACAGCTCGAAGAGACCGCGGGACTCGATCTTTAGGAATTTTCGCAGGCGCGTGCAATCTGCCTTGATAGCGACCCCGACTTTCGTCACAGATGGATCCTCCATGATTGTTCGTAGTGTAGGCGCGACGAGATCGTCGGTATCGTCTTTGGGATATAACGCAATGTGGAAGAGGCCGATTCGATCTTCGGTGGCTAATTGAATCAAGGAGACATTCTTCTTTGCTCCTGCATTCTTGTGTGCTTCTGGCTGCCATTCGATATCGAATCCCAGCACCTTCTTATCCACAAAATATTGCTGTAATATCCGCTCCGTTGTATGCTTGCTCCTGCAATAATGGACCTTGACTTTCGGCTCGACGCCATCTTGTTCTGGACCGCGGTAGAGAGTGTGCGTCCAGAAGGAGTCGGGAGAGCCTGATGCTGCATTTTTGGCTGCTCTGAATACCTCTTCGGACATTGTAAAGGTGCTCGTTGTTTGTGGGAGGTCATGCTCCTCTGGGTCTTCAGGTCCTGCCTGTGCCTCAGCCTCCTTCTCAGGCGCTTCTGCTGGCTTGTCTTCCACAATGGCACTCAGCCCTTCAACTGTCTCCGCTTCGGTCCCCCTAATATATCTATCCTCCGCATTCGATTGTGTCATAAGGTCTGCCGCAACAGCAGTGCTCATCGACCTCGTGGCGCCCTCAGGACTGTTTGCGAACACAATCCCATGAAGCGGGCTCCAAACTCTCTGTTCCCTTATCATATTTGTTCTCGAGCTATTCGAACTACTCAACTTAGCCCAATTCCCCTCAATTGAAGCATAAACATACACAGCTCTTCCCCCGCTGAACATCGCAAAAGTAGATCTCATAGCATCACAAGAAAGAATCGAAGTTCCTTCGAAAGAGCTCATCGTAAGGACAATCGGTCGTCGAAATTTCCTGCCCAACGTTGATGCTCCATGATTCCTAAGGAGCATGACAGGAGCATGACGCGAGCATAGATGTGTCAGGTTGTTGTGGTATGGAGGCAGACGCGACTTGAGGACCTATCGTTGCCGCGCGCGAAGGGGCGTGAGTCGCGAGAGCGGTGCTTATGTAAGCATTTGCTCTTTGAAAGAAGTTCAACTTGGATTCGATCGACTTCTCGAGGAGAACGATAATCGACAACCAAGACGCGTTGATGAATAATACATAGTCTATTCAGCTCCTTCGATTCATATTACGTCGGTTGTGAGTATTCGAGTTCTTAAGTCCTTTTACTGGTCTCACGTGCCTCATCAAATATCTCCAGCCGCAGCTCCTGGAAGATATTCACGGAAGTCTGTATCGCCTTTCGAGAGGGGAGAGAAGCGGTGGAAGCTGTGAACAAGCGTTGTTCTTTGGTTGCTAACCTTCTCACCGCCTCAGCTCTGGTCTTCACAAACAACATCAAAATGGCTTCACAACTCCTTCCCCTCGGTATGCCATTCGAAATCTCCCCATCAACTATTCTTGCTAACGAGCCTCTCAGAACTGATCGACAAGTGCGTTGGATCCAAAATATGGGTCGTCATGAAAGGCGACAAGGGCATGTTCCTCTTCAACCTTCGCTCTTTCCCTCCACTGATACCTTCCAGAATTCAGCGGCACACTCCTCGGTTTCGACGATTATGTCAGTAAGTTTCTCCATGCCCCTCTTTCTGCTCCTGGAAAAGCCGCTAATGAGAATTTAGATATGGTTCTTGAGGATGTCACTGAGTTGTAAGATCTCCATGCTGCATGATTTGATAAAATTTGTGGAGACAGGAATTGACACGAATATGCAGTGATTATTCGGGCAACCACACCAAGCTTAAGAAGATTCTACTGAACGGAAACAACATCTGCATGGTCAGTATCTTGATCAACTTTGAAGTTCAATCGCTGATGAGATGACAGTTAATACCAGGTGGCGAGGGTCCAGTTTCAGCAGCTTCATGATGAATGGGGAGTCGAGGGCTCATTGAGGGCATGGCAGGGCTGGAGATTTGGGAATTGGCGTTTTCGATCATATTATTGAAAACGCATCAAAGCACGGATCGATTCAAAAGTATTGAACGCATGATTTTTGAGAAAGTTTTGTTTGTGTGCTTTGAAAGTTCTTCCATCCGTACTGTTTCTTCATTCGTCTGCTGCCTCTGAGAAATGGCGCCGCAGAAAACCCCCATCGTATGATCAATTAGGTTGATCTGTTGAAAACGTCGTGATCTCGCTGTTTCTGTCGCGGGCTAACTCGGCCGGTGGTTTCGGTATCTTCGTGTGAGTTTACTTCGAAGTGGCAATCGCCTTGTTTGACCTATTGATGAAGAGTTCTTAAGATCAAGAACTAAATGCGGTGCACTTTCAAAACAGTCAGTCTCTGTATTGTCAAAGGGTACTAGAAGCATGGCTATGGCTCAACTTACCAGCACAGTATTGGGCCGTTTCTGTCGAGTCCGTGCGAAAAGAATGAGCTCTCTATGAGGGAATGCTCAAACATGCTGTCGATATTTTTTCGTATCGAAATGTCCCTAAACGTACGTCCTCGAAATTGGATCCCAAGTCCGCTGAAGATATGATCCATATCGCGGCGTCTCCGAGCTTGGCAGCTTAAGAGGTTGATCAATTTTTGGATCCGCAGGAGTTTCGTTTCCTTTCCGTGGGTATGTGAAATCCGACCAGCTTGAAGAATTTGTGCCCAGGTTTACCTCCCACGAGAGTCCAAGTTTTGGCGTCCGTGTTTGGTTCACTGGTGCGCCCGTGTATGCTGGATGGCGTGTTGGGTCTCCAGCTTCGTGGAAGCAACCAACATCCCTGATTCGCTTCACCAGATAATCCATATTTGCCACTTTCCAGTCGGATGGACGGTGTTGACTGTGCCACAATCTGGCGAGCGCATTTATTTCAACGGTATAATTTGTAGTCCCTGCGTACGAAGGGATTGCAGATTCGGCCCTCGTTCTGATTCGGCTCTCTGTCCTGAACCCGTAAAATTTTTGAAGCTTCAATACGTCTTCTTCTTTGCTGCCTTTGTATGGCCATCCAAACTTGACATATCTTCGTTGCACCTCCTCATTTTGGAAAAAGTCTGGCTCTGTTGGCGCGGAAGTGCACTGCTCAGTGTCAGCAGAGAATTGTATGATTATGCGAGTAGTTTCAACTCACCATGATAATGTTCCAGAAACCGTCTCCTTGGCTCTGTGTGAGAATAACAGGATGTCCATATGCACTTGGCTCTATACGTGGATCAATATAAAACTCCGGTCGTCGGTGTTGGAACGGCGGAAGCATCAAGATGGTGCCTGGTTCAACGGTGTCCTCTGGATGTCTTCCCCAATATCGTGCATGCCACTCCAGGTCCTCTGCCTCCTGGGAAGTAGGAATGCTTTCTCCAATAACCGGATACCGAAGAGGCCGATATTTCCATACTGGTGCGTTTTGCAGAACTGACCGGCTGTAAATATCTGACCATTGGACTGCCCAGTACATCGTATTCCCATTTGAGCAGCGCATGTGTATGGGATCTGAAGTTGCTTAATAGCATCATCCCTTTCTGCCTCGTCACCGAAGACAACAACCCCACGCTCTGTCTCTCTTCTCTCAAACTCGCTTTTGAAGACCCAGACATACTGCACAGATTTCCATTTTGAAAACTTCTCTTGAAGAAACTCGTTGGTGACACTCCTCGCCAGATTTCGTATCAGAAGTAGGAGATACTCAGCCGGGGAGTTTAAAAGGCTTGACTTCGTATCTGAGTCTCGTTGCCGATCTGGTTCTGTGTCTGTCTCGATGTGTCCTATCGTGGAGTCATCTTTCCTCTCATCTCGCTTTCCAACCAGATTATGAACGTCGTATGGCTCCCCCAGCTCCCTCATCTTCTGTTCCAGAATCTCAAAATTTGACAACCGCGTAGACACAGGCGTGTTGCCGAATCTTGTCAAAGCCCGTAGCTCAACCGTATAAGTCTTCGTTCCAGCATATGTCCGGATGGGCATCTTGTGCTCGGGAAAGCTGAGGAGGTTGCTGCTAAGACTTTCGTAATCCCGCGAACTCATTTCGAGATATCGGCCCTGTTCTTCGTGTTGAATTGGGTAAACTTCGTCAATATGACGGCCGTTGAATGATGTGCACTTAACCAGGGTGGTGTCAGCAAGATATCCTGAGATCAAAGCTCGTACGTGATGGGATTATTATGCTCACGATGACGATGTTTCCAAGCCCATTTCTGAAATCGTGGACGAAGATTACCGGATGACCGAATGCATCAGCAGCCAGCCGTTGATCTGTTCTAGCTTTGAGGTTGCGCTCGCAGTACTCAGGGAGTACATTCAAACATCCCGGAACGAAAACGCCATAATCATAGGGATGATCCCCAAAGAACGGAAACTCCTGCCTGGATACCTTTGGACTTCTTGGGTAGGCCTTGATGTAACTCAACGCCAAATCGTGAAGCTTTGAAAAGTCGGAGGCTGTCCATGAGTATGGAGAAGTTTGCGATACATTTGACAGCATTCTAAAAATGCCCGCACCAGGGGCTTTAATCCACACACCACGAAACTCTATATGTTCTTCTGTATCCGTGTCCTTGTTGCATGGAACTCTGCCGTGACTTCGAATGTCTTTGGCGGTTTCAAAAGCATTTTCTGGATTACCAAAATCCATAAAAATCAACTTCTGAAGAGGAGGATCTGTCTTCTTTGCTGACGAATCCTTCCATTTCCAACGGAAAGGCTCGCAGACTAACTTCAACTTTGACAAGACTTCTAGAAGATCATTCTCATTCCAGTGGCCGGGGACCTGTAAGCCCACGCGGAAACGTATTGGATGATCCGAACTACCAGAAGCTGGCTTTCTAGCTTCTTCCTTAGGTTTGATGAGTGCTGAAGACATGATGTTCGCCTCAGGTTCGCGGGGAAGCTGTTGAAAATCACAGCTGGAGATGTGTGAAATCGAATGTGTCGTGGTCTCGTGGACTGCGGTCCAAAGTGTCTGAGAGTTGGCGTGTTTAGGAAGGAATATGGAGCTCAACAAGTGGTAAAGGTGAAGATAAATGACGCTAATGAAGTACGGCAGAAACGGGTGAAGGTGAGTTACTTCAGCACTAAGATGCAGGGATTTCAAGGAATTTGATTTCCTAATTCGCTGGTCGATGGGTGCAGAAGACAGGGCACTCATGTTCCCAGTATATTAAGCACAAGCAAGACATGATGTCAAGGCTCATCCCGGCATATCAACTTCGGGGTTGCGCAGCACACTCAACGATGGAACAGGATTTGGAGATCGTAATCACAATTTCACTAGACACCACAACTATCTCAATGTATGCGCTAACAGCCGCCTTTTGTACGCCTTTCCGTCCTACCCTAAGGTATCCCAGACGCCATATCTATGCATGACCGCCCAAACTCCAGCGCATTATGACCATATCAGAACCCTCACCTTTCCGCAGTACCATCACCGCTAACCATCTTCCGCAACTCGTATTCCTTCGTGAACTCTCTGCTCAGAGTCTCGAGATCGGCAACAAGTCCTCTGCAGGCATTAAGCAGGGCTTCCTTGGGGGTGCACTCGCCGTCGGTTTGGACGCGGAGCTCGAAAGTGGCGAAGAGAGGGTGAGGAACTGTGGGGCGCAAATATCAGTCACTTCACTTTCAAGCTTGGGTTTAGGAGGGGAGGGATGCGCACTCTTGTATCCGGCGAACAGAACGTGGGGGTCCTTGAGGAGTTGAGCGCGAACCATGTTGCCGAGAGTGTGGTCCTCCTTGTTCAAGGTGAAGACAGAACTGTTGGGAGTGCCTGTGTAGATCAGTTAGGCTCGTTCGTAAGATGTGATCATGTTCTAGGAGACGTACGCGTGTCTGCGGCTTCAGTGCACTTCTTCTCTCCATCTCCGAGGAGGAAGAGCTCGAATCTGTCGAAGGAATCAGCTTCTGCTCAATTAAGCTTCCCATCTGTGCGTCCTCCATAGCCCTCCAACGCGTATGCAACCAAAGGCGAAGAGTCGGCGACGTACCTATCTGGGGCATTCATGCCTTCGGAGTCTTTATGATCTCGAGGGGGCTTTGGAATTATTACGTTAGCAAAGGGATGGAATCGGTACGCAGACATTGTCGCGATTGTGAACTTGTGCGAACAGGCTTGGTCGAGTGAATCGCATACTTACAGAGAGTTTGGGGAGCTGCGATTGAGTATCTTCGCAGTGTCAATGGTTGTTCTTTCTCCGTTCCGAAGGAGACGTGTGGAAGGTACTGGTTGAAGGTTGTCGCTGAAAAGGGAAGCTGAAAGAACTTTAAGTGGTGAGGCTCGGCGGGAGCGCTAGGCTAGGTTGCATTTGGCGGAAGGCCGAGGCAGGGATGACGAAATGCGGGGTGAAATCGGAGACAACAAAATCGACTTCATCTCCTTGGAAATTCGGGAAGAAATGGCCAATTTAATAAAAAAGCATGTTGAGCGGTTATTTTGTACTTTCTCAGTTCAACTGTAATTCATAAGACTATTTCCTGCACATGAATTCAATTTTCAAGTCCGCACGAACTCCTGAAGATAACCTCGACTCTTTTCCTTCTGACTGCCTCCCATCAAGCTTTCACCCTCCCAAAATGGCCTCCCACACACAATCCTCAAATCCCACTACCCCTGGATACCACGCCTCTCATAACCTCCGCCCCCATGCGCGCAATCGCCGGTACCCTCCTCTCCATCAATGTCTCCCGCGCCCACGGTCTCGGTTTTCTAGGCGCTGGCACAGGCCTCTCTACATTCTCCCAATCCCTTTCAGAATTCACCTATGCCCTACAAACATCCACCATTCCATTCAGCATGCCAAGCGTTCTCTCCATCGGTGTAGGCTTCCTCTGCTGGGGGCGCCAGCCTCGAAGCCGCATTATCCGTTATCCAAAAGGCGCAACTAAAACCCGCTGCCGCATGGCTCTTCGCTCCTAAGGAGCAAGGGGATTTGGTGGAATGGATGGAAGGGATTGGGGAGGCTGGTCAGGGGGAAACGAAGATGTGGATCCTAGTCGGTACGGTGGACATGGCTGTGGAAATAGAGAGGAGTTGTAAGCCGGATGTTCTTGTTATTCAGAGCGCAGATGCTGGGGGCTATGGACTTGTGCAATCGAGTTCTATTATTACGCTCCTGTCCGAGTGCGCCAATACGTTGGAAAAGAAGGATTTGGACATATTCCGCTCATTGCGGCGGGCGGGATTGTGGAAGAGAGGGGAGTTGCTGCCGCGATTACGCTTGGGGCGAGTGGTTTTTGTATTGGCACGAGATCCTTGGCTACTCCGGAAGCGGTCATTAGTAGGAAGCGGTGATTAAGGTGAAGGATGGGGGTGTGTGTACGGCGCGGACGACGTGTATGATAGGCTGAGAGGGACGCCTGAGTGGCCGAAAACGTATAATGGAAGGGGAGTGCTGAATTGTAGGTTTGGGGATCATGAGAAGGGGATGCAAGAGGCGGAGAACACGAAATTGTATGAGGAGGCCGTGAAGATAAGCGATACTGGATGGGGTGATCAGGGGAGAATGACTACATATGCTGGGACTGGAATGGGATTGGTTCATAAGTCGATGCCAGCTACTGAGATTGTAGCGGAAGTTTTGAGTAATTAAAAAGAGTGCTAGCAAAAGCACAAGATAGATTTTAGACTATTCATCCTCAATCAAATATAAGCAATTGAGCTTGCTTCCTCGTCTCGTTCCGCCAAATCGCGCCAAAACAAAACTCCAAAAAAATAAATACCAAAACCATTCTCACCTTGACAAAAACTTCTTACTCGAGATCTTTAATAATTTGAAGATATCACACATTCGTGCGATATCTTCCTTCAGCTCACCATATCGCCTTCTCCCGGACCTCCATGTGGCACAGGATCGGGTCTGTACAAGGGGCGCGTAACTATAACCCCGAGGACTTCAGAGTGCTCTGAAGCCCGAATGTATAGCACGGTGACCAAGCGGGTGCCAGAGTAATCGATTCCTCTGGTCCGATTGGTGTGTTAACAGGAATTTGCTTATTTTGATTGATAAAGGTGTTAAGGTGAGTTAGCCGAAGGCAAGCGCAGGCGACGAGGTGGGCGGAGTGTGGCTGCTTGTGGAGTCTACGCGATCTCATACGACGCTTTAGGAGGCTTTGGGAGATATGAATTTGAATTTCGATTGCGGAGCAGGCTTCGTCCTGACTCCTATCTGCCCTCAACAACTCCTACTAGGTCAACAACTAAGACCACGAGGTAAAACCCTCAAAAAATCAAGTCAACAGCCTAATATCTTCAAACAGTGCAGCTCCCTCATAAGTCTCCTGCCCCACAATACCACCAGTCATGCTACCGACCCAGCGAGTGATGATCTCCAAAGCTTGGACAACAATCAAATTTGGGGTAATGTCCACTGCTAAGATCCCTTCCGCACCCAAATCGAACTCAACGTGAAATCCTCCAGGATTACCAGAACTTTGCGTTGGCGGATATGTCGAGTTGGCTCCGATCGGGCGAGCTACAACATCGTTGCAGCCAGACAATAGGATCTCCCCGTTGCGCGTCACGTGTCCACTTCTGGACTCAATGCCGTCGGGAGTCAAGCCGTCGAAGTACATGACTGAGTAGGGCCCGATGTTACCGTGGCCCCAGAACCAGCTTCCTAGGTTGTCTGTGAAGGCTGTATCCCCCCAGTTCTGCGTCTTGTAATTAGCTACATTCTTGACGAAACATTGGCTAAAATAAGATAAGGAAATTCCATACCTTGTCGTGATATCCAGAGCCTGTGAATTCAATTGGTTCGCCGTCGATAATGAGATCGACTGTTCCAACTCCGTGCGGAGCGATACTCAACCAGCCAATATGTGGCATGAAGGTCAGGCTGGCGCCAGGGGTTGCTGCACCGCAAGTTAGATGTGGTGGGGATAGCTGAGTGAGATCACAATCAGCTCAAGTACTTCAAATTTGATGGCAGCTAACGAAATAAATTAAATGTGAGAGACTGTTACGAAGTGCAACTCTACATACCGACTGCAATGATAATGTGCCCTTTACGCCTAGTCCAGCCGAATCAAACGTGACAACGTAAGAACTACCTTTCCCAACCCATTCGACACCAGATCCTTGCCACGACCCGCTTGAACCGTCTTGGTTCAGGGTAATGATTACTTCGTCAGCTGGGACATAGTTGGTGAAAGCTGTACCGTTGGGAAATGTTCCCCAGATCCCAACGACATCCATTGATCCTAGGCCAGGGGGTAAGAAGGGGAACGCTGTCGATGGGGATGAGAAGAAAGCCATCACGAATGATGAAGTCTGATCTGGCGCGACCACATCGTAATACCACCACTGCCAGGCTGTGGCATTGACGAGGGCTAATTCTGGCGCATCAAGCTCTTCATTATGAAAAGCGAATTGCGCGTCGCTCGGGCCGCTTTGGGCGGTCGATGGAATGGTGATGGTGGTATCTCGGGGCTTTATTGGGGTATTTGGAAAGCTAGTCACTAGCTGGAGAACGAAAAGCAGCGAAAGAAGTACTGCAGACGCCATGATTATGTTTTAATGATATCAATTCAGTAGATACATCTGGGCAACAAGTGAAGAAGGACAAAATCTGGCTCCAAGCATCCTTTATACGCGGTGGATATCGAGCGAATGTCGGCATTCTCTACATAGACCAGGCAACGAGTTTCCTTCATTCAGCCCAGTATGGAGAACGAGTAGGCTATAGCAAGATAAGCCTTGCTGCCACCCGTGAAGGCTCCTTCAAATGTGAAGGGTCATAAGCCTGCATACAGGCCATTCAGAAAGCTCATTGAAAGCAACCTAGCTGTCCCAGTCTTCCAAAGAAGGCCAAAAGCCGAGCTCAATTTGGAATACGCAATGATCATATATTGTCCTCCGCCAGTTGTATCCCCTACTTAGAGACTAGTGTAAGCTGGTTGCATACATGGTTCAGGAATTTGACTAGCAACACCGTGAGGGGCTTCATCACCATCATAAGCTTTGAGGCCATAAGCCGCAAGGGTGGCGAAATTCTCGATAGGACTGACTCAGGTGGGAGACGCTTATTGCGGGTATCTCGCTCTGGTCCAGAGCACTTGCTCTTTTCTCTGTTTTCCCGCGATGCTTCTCAATATGCCATTGGTGCTGTTAAACGAGGAAAACTTTGTCAACAAGTGGATATGCTTTGCAACGAAGTAAGCTGACACTCGTCATAACTTCCTCTCCTCACTAAGTTCCGAGGTATGCCACTCTGAGTGCAAGTCTTCCCCTCACTCCAATTAATTCGGCCTCTCCTGATGAGAAAATTTCCATGAGGCTTGAATTTCGTCTTGGGCTCTGCTGTGAAGAATTGGTCTCCATCCGGCGGGTGTAAACTTCCGCGAGGATGCCGACTCCCGATTATTGCTGACCGCAGCAGCCGGAGAGTATGCAGCTAATGCTCTTGTGGCGGGTGAGCCGTGCTCCAAAACAATCCTTAGCAGCTGATCATTGCCGACTGCCTTGTTCATACTCACCAGTGTCGTCACTCCTAAATCCTGTTGGGCTGGCTGCCCAGATCCTTCTTAATCACATCTACCAACTTTAAGTTGTCGAATCTGCGAATTGATTGCAGGGAATTGGTAAATCGAGTCTTGAGGTTCTTAAAGTTATAAGTTCTGGATACTCCGCGGGTCGATAGATTTAAAGTTGATATAGAAGTTGACAGAAAGTCTAGCCGACGAGAATGAAACCTGTAATTTAGCGCGAAAAGGCATTCTTTCCGCTGCTATCAGGAACGTATCAAATCCATAGAATTATAACATTAAACGAGTACACCTCACCACCAACTTAAGTAAAATGAATAAAGTTTTATGGGATAATATTTGACCTTCAAAATTTAAGTCTTATTAATTGTGTCTTAAGTTTTATGTAGTATTTATTATAGAATAAAAACAGCACAAGAGCGACCTTTGTGCGCTTGCAATTTAAGCGACATTCCTGGTGGCAGCGGGGCGGCAAGTTTAGGCCATCAGGCGTCCAAAATCAAAATTTGCCGCCCAAAATTATTTTCAACCTCAATCCTTTGGGAATTTCGGTCGCTAGTTTCCACTAGCTAGGGGGCTTAGCGAGCCAACTAGATCCCTGGTTTTCTTATGAAAAAGGGTTAATTTGTCTATATAATATAGTGACTAACAAGGCTTCTTTTTATAAATTGCAACATCGTACTATTTACACCCATAAGGTGTACTGGTCCAAGTTAATTTTCACTTCTCATTAACTACAATTTTAGCTCGTGCTATCCTTGTTTTATAGCCGGTCCTAGCGACACAGTCCCTTACAACATATACAGTCCTTTAAGGCCCTACATTGACATGCTTATATTCTCTAACTAGGGCTTCTTTAGCATCTTGTGTGACTGTTCTGGTGAATATCATCTGATCACGTGTATAGAAGACCCACAAGGTTGTGACGGCCCTGGCCCTCTCTAATGTTTCCACCCGCCGCGGGAGGAAACCTAACACATATATACCTCTCTGTGGTGCTGTGACAAAGGCCAGGATTCACTTGACGCGTTGATGTGTAGAGCCGAGCCCACTAGCACGTCCTTTAGATATATTAGGTTGTGTACTTGTAGAACTTTTTCCTTCTCTCCTTTGCTTAGTATTTTGTATAATAGTCTTGGAGAGCTTTCTTTGCCATTTGCTCCACCGCAGGCATCTACCTATAGCGGCCATTGTTGATTGGTAGGACTATCTAGGAATTTCTGAAGAAAGGTCGTCATCTCAAATATCAATACATAATTTGAAACCATTCTATTTTCTCTCAATATCCAGCTGATTTCTAGTCATACTTATATCAGCGATACTCTAAGAGAATTTCATCATCGCTAGTCCTTGCAATTGCTTGGACACACTCCCTCCTGACGGTGCACATACCACATGACCTTTCAATTTAACCCCTCAGACACCCGTTCTAGCACTCAGTGTTTGAGCAAACGCGGGACGTTGCATAAGTTCTCCCTGGCGTTTTCCACACCCCCCCTTTTCGATCAAAACTCATGCCCACATGGTTTGATTCTTGAAAAAGTTTCTTTCTCTAAAGCGAATTTTACTCTCAAGGCGCGGCGAAACGAGAAAGCCTTCTTTATTACGATCAATCATATCTCTTAATATGCCCTCCCACTTCAGTTTTCCCAGCATTCGGTGAGCCATCTCGAATTCAGAGATTTCTCCAGGAACAGCAACAGCGAGCCCACGAATTTGAGCAGACAGAGGATGATCGTTAAACATGTCTCTACTTGCGGCCCTCGGTGCTGTCTCCTGGAAATTGATGGTCAGAGGAGTACCATTTGAAAGCGTCACAACCATGAATCCGCCACTACCCACTCCAGAAGCGAAAGGGTTGGAAGTTCCAAGACCGAGTGCGTCGTGAGAGCTGCGTCAACCCCGTATCCACCAATCTTGAGTGTCTCGACTCCATGTTCAGAGCATAAAGCAATATCGGACGATACCGCTCCATTTGCCGATGTAACAAGCAAACCTGGTTCATCCTTTTTCGAGCCTATAATATGTTATGGAAAGCGAATAAGGCGAATATACTAGAGGATTTCTTTGCTTGCGAATACTTGATGATCTTGAAGGATTAGACCTAGGATTGTAAGAAGATACAATAAAGCAATAAATGACAAATATTTGCCATTCGAAAGAGATGACCTCTAGCTCGATTTTAATATTGGTCCTTTGACATCTGTTTTCTTGTTACTCGATCTCAAGTGGTATAGTAATTTATGTTCTGGCTCCATCAAAAAATATATTAATCTTTCTGCTGAAGTAGTATTAGAGTAGAAAATTCCACAGGGGTTTGTTTTTCTGTTTCTTACTTTCCTAGTCGCATACTGTAATTGTATAACCCGCGTTACGCCACTACTAGATGCCACTTTGGCCACATGACAACCATAGCCCCTTGTACCCTCTCCCTGGATCCCCATATGTCGGTGAACTTCCCACCATATGAGCACCTGAAGTCTAATGGCATTGGACCATGGAGTCAATTTGGTGGGTAGAAAGACTAACAACACAGCTATTGGCTACCTGTCAGGAATTGCGTCCGTAAGTTAGGGTCACGGTCCGTAACTACGGCCGCAAAGGATCAGCGCTGAACCCCTATATATAGGGGCTTGAATCACTGAAGGGACACTGAAGAGAAGAGCGACTCCAGAGTTAGTAAGAGATCAACCAATCACTGCGAATTCGTCCACTGCACTGTAGCCAATCAAACCTCCACCAGCTCCGATATTCTGCTGTCTAAACTCGTAGCTTTGACGTCGGACTTCTGTATATATCCCCCCACCCCAACCCCCCTAGATCTTGCTGGAGATATAATTCTCCAGCTATCAGTTATTGTAATTTGATCATTAGAAACTCACTAGCGAATAGCTTGTAATCATCTTATGTCAAATGTGTTTTACGATTACCTTAGTGTGTGTGCTAAGACTAAGTGCTTTATAGATTATTTGTCAACAAAAAAAAAAAAATTTCTTGGCCTATGTCAGGCTCTGAACTAGCTACGTATATTTGTTTCCTTTCTTTAGGGAGCTCATAATAACCATCGAAGGAGCATTGAGAATCCAATTCCGCCAGCAAACATTGCTCCCACCGTCACAAAACTTGATTTCGATAGCGTAGACATCCCACTGATACCATGCCCGGAAGTACAGCCTCCGGCAATCCTCGCACCAAGGACGAGAGCTACGCCTCCGATGAATGCTCTTGCAAAGGAAATATGTACCGTTTCTTCGAGCACTTTCAAGCCCAAGGCTTTGCCTAAGCCCCAACTCCCACCTAACATCCCAAGTGCGAAGATTACACTACTCAATGGAGGCAACGGAGAGCAGTTTCGCGACGTCAGTCCCGTGAAGTGGCAGATGTATTGTCCAACTCTTTCATAGGCCGTGGAGACACCGATGGGGGATCTGGTGAGAAAGAGAGATACTGCTTGTGAACCGCCAATGAAGAGCCCTCCGATGACGGGATTAAGGCGTTGAGGAACAACGGATCCGGGTGCAAGATAGGAGACAGAGACGATCGTGACAAGGCAGATGAGTTCGTAGATGAGAATTGCCTCCGTTTCCCTTATTTGGGCAGACTCGTAGACAGTAAGTTCTTCTTCTGTACAGGGACAGTTATTTGTAGCAGGCGATGGGGCCGTGTTTTTCGCATAATATCCGAATTGAGACCACAAAATGCCCCCCAGGACTGCGCCTCCAAGTGCAGGAACGCCGGATGAGATGCCTTTGGCGACTTGTACTAGTACTGTGCCAGGACATGCGCCTGTGAGTGCCATCCCGCCTCCTAGAATGAGACCGCCAATAACATTTCCGTCGTATTGATGCAAGCGATTCAGATGAGCAGGCTTGCGGGGGCTGCAAGGGGAAATGTCTGTCCGTTTGGCAACGACCATGAGTATGCTATTAAAAGGTATTAGAATCTGTCATAAAATGTTCTTTTTAAAGTAATCGGTACACTTACGCACTACTTGCTGAGGCCGTCAGGAAGACTTTTAACATATGGAAATCGGATAGACGGAGTTGAGTGGTTATGACGGTAGGGGAGTAGACTCCAGACAGGAGAAGTGCAGAGCCAAATAGAGAGCCCGCGAGCGCTGTGGATATAGGATTTGACGCCATTGTTGCGACTGTTGGAGACAACAATAAGATACACGAAAATGACAGATCCTGCTACTATTTGCAAGTAAATTTTTTAACAAAGAACAGTGTACGAAGTAGGAATGAGGAAATCAGGAATCATATTCCCACGCCTCCAAGCACGACTCAAGTACGTACTATGGTTTTCTCTTTCTGTGAGGCAAGTGCATTGTAGACGGCGATCAAAAAGTGGATACTCGGAGTCGCTTTCTCTGAGTTCTCGGTTAGTGGCCAAGGATTCCGGCGTCCGTCGCAATGTTAGTAGCGTAGTCGCCGATCTGTCCCCCCAGAACTGGGAGCGGCATTGTCCGGTGAGTGCCTTTGAAGCCCGAAAATCATTTCGCCATAGTCGCATGCATTATGCTTTGCATTTCCAGAAATTTTCCAGTCACAGCAGCTTCTCGTCTTTACCTACCCCCCCGGTTCAATCTGATGGAGTAGTGTAGATCTGAGTTGGAATACCGTGAGAATATCGTGATCGCGTGGATGTAGAGCTCGTAGTTGGATAGAGCCCTTTAAATCCCGCGAAGCCTCCTGATATACTGTCTTCGAACCAATCAAACAGTGCGATCTTGCAAAACCCTAGTTCATTAGATTGAACCGGGGAGGGGATAGTTGTACATAATCTGCAGTTCAGCTGCAAATGTCTATCAGCTACGTAGCGTATTCCCCAACATAGCAACAACGACAAAAGCCCACAACCCATCCATCAGGCGATACAACTAAATCTCAATTCCAGTCTACGGATCTATGCTACTTGGCATAGTTCTTACAGCTTGCAGTCTTTACCTTGCGGTCTCAATTCTCGGTATGACCTCCTGATAACTACTCTGCTTCTCTTTCTAACATCCTGTATAAAGTCTTCAACTCATCAATATCCCTAACGAAAGGAGTCACACTCTACCACAAAATGGTCAATAAACCGGATATTTACACCTGTTTTGAAGCATTTACTGCAACATGGCAATACGTCATTGCCGATCCTGAGACCCATAACGCTGTAGTTATTGATTCGGTCCTCGACTTCAACCCAGTCTCGAATCAGATCAGTACTGAGACTGCAGATGGTTTCCTCCTACTCATTTCGAAGCATAATCTCTCTCTCACACGCAGACCATCTCAGTGCCGCTAGTTATCTTAACAGCAGCTTATCAGTCGAGGAAAGCAATATTCAGACATTTGTATCGGCGAATGAATTACAGCCGTCCAATCTGTTTCAGCCTTCAAATACAGCATCGAGGCCTCTGGCTTAGTCGACGCCTTCGACGAGCTCCTGGAGGGCAACGAGGTGTTCAAGATTGAAAAATTAAATGCAAAGGTCCTGCATCTCCCAGCTCACACTCCAGATCACGTTGGATACCTAATCGGCGACAATGTATTTACGGGGGATTCCATCGTTCATCCAGATGTTGGTTCCGCGCGTGCTGAATTCCCAGGCGGGCCAGCTACTGAGCTGTACGGCTCTGCCAGAACCCTCTTAGATTTGCCGGGGACTATCGTCTCTACGTTGGACATGACTATCCGCCAGAGTTACGCGCAGAGAATGAGCCGGGCGAGAAGCACAAATTATACACAACTGTAAGAGAACAGAGCGAGGAAAACTTGCATGTTAAGACTGGGATGACAGAAGACAATTTCGTCAAATTTCGGTCGGAGAGGGACAGTTTGCCAGGAGAGCGGAGACTATTGCACCGTCTATTCAATGGAATATTCGGGCAGAAAAGCTCCCCAAGGCAACATCAGGCGGCGATATGTTCCTTTATGTTCCCATCAAGGTTTCGAAGGATTTTCTGAGCATAATGCAGAGAACAAATTGTAGTTGAAAGCGTGTTTACTTGATGTTTTAGGGAGTTATTCTAGATGTAAAATAGCGAAATCCTGAAGATCAAAAAATCTGGATACATCGATTCCATTCAAAGCCCCTGCATTCCATCTTCAATATGTGTCGTACTGTTCTGCGGCTTTCCATCTCCAAATACATGCGTATCGGGATCGATCTTTGCAAGAACACATTTATTTCGTTCGCTACTTAAGCGAGGTCGCCGAAGCCCCTGACGGGGATAATAGAGGCGACACTCAAATGGACTCTTACCCTCGAAGATCCACATCATCCCCGGTTGTCCCCTAGGCAACCCTGACAGAACAGATTGCATAAGTTTTAAGTTGCAGTGAAGTATGGTGCCAAAACTTCTTCGTTTGCCTTTTGCTGCTACGATACTACATAGATTCACATCACGATATCTCCAGGTGTGATCACACAGCAAGAGAATCAGACGATATTATTTAAGATATAAAATACGTAACGTAACGTCATTTGAGTTTAGAAAAATGCCATCCAACGCAGAATCGGCGCAGCCACGAAGCCCATCACACACCTCACTCTTGAAGACTTTCCTCTCCACCACTGTCAGGGATGATATTCTCCTCGAATCCCAACTCCTCCTTCTATCATTTAGCATTGGAATCCAAGATGCTGCTTCTTTTCCAGACTGTCCGTACCATCCTTCTTTCTTCCATAGTCTCCCCCTCACACTAATCCCCCTTTTCTCCAAATCAATAAGCCTCACACTCTCTAGATCACTGCTTCGCATCTAACCAAACCGGAAACACAGTCCTCCTGGCTGTAGGTGCCGCTAAGCTCACGGAACTCTTCTCCCTTTCTAACATCGGCCTCTCCCTCTCCATGTTCGTCCTTGGGGGTTTTCTCCCCGGACAGATTGGGATCTATGTCGGGGCGCGAAAACGATGGTGGTTAATTGTCACGTCAATCTTCCAAACAATCCTCGTATTTGTCGCAGCTGCAATTCAATACGCTGGTCCCGATCCCGTACGTGATAGCGGGCCTTCAGCATTGGCCGTCATTTCCCTGCTGGCATTTAGTTCTGGAGCTCAAGTCGCGATGGTGAGAGGACTGCAGATCACGGAGATTACTACTGCGATGGCAACGGCGGCTTATGTGGATATTTTCATAGATGAAAGAATATTTGAGAGGAAAAATAGGAAAAGGAATCGAAGAATTGCCTTCTTGGTCAGTTTGTTTGCGGGGAGTTTTGCAGGGGCGTTTGCGTATAAGGCTCTTAGGAGCCCGTTCGCACTGGTCTTGAGTGGAGCTGGGAAGGCGATTGTGGCAGTTAGCTTATTAGCAAATAAGGGGATGGTGGAAGACGAAAGGGAGTGTGCAAGGAAAGATGGAGCATTAGTATAGACTTGGGCTTCTGCAGTGACTTAAAGATAACCTGAACACAAGATACGCATTGTTCTGACAGCAATGAAACGGTTTAGTCATTCTCCCATTCGTAGAACTATATAGATACTGGCCATAATTCACGGTTCAAAAACAAGTCCATTTCCCAATTTCCGGGCTGGCTCGATTTCAACCTAATAAGTAATCGAGAGCTTTATAAACAGAAAACTTCAAATTTGAAGGAATTAAAATTACCTGTAGGAAACTCATTACTCATACACAATTTCAATCGATATCTAGCATCAGGTGACTTTAATAACAAGATCCAACTACTTGGAGTCAACTTGCTGCAAGTCTTTACAACCTCCATCGACCACCGACTTCAATCCGCCATCCAAGTTAACAGCATCAAACCCCAATTGCTTCAGAATTCTGTACCCGAGATAGCCGCGATAGCCCACCTTGCAGTAAACAATTACTGGCGATTCTTTCCGAAGTGATGCGACAGAGTCTCTCAGCTTATCAATTGGCATATTTACGGCGAAAGGCAGGTGTCCGCGAGAAAATTCTGTAGGAGACTGAACGTCAACAATCTGTGGAACATCGTCTTCGAGATTCAAATCTTCGGCATGAATAATGCGGACATCACCACGGAGAACATTGCTCCGACGAAGCCTGCCATATTGACGGGGTCCTTGGCCGACCCGTAAGGAGGCGCGTAAGCCGGCTCCGGATGTTCTAGATCGAAGATCGTCATCCCAGCCTGGAGGGCAGTTGAGAGCACATCGATGCGTTTGTCGATGGCAGCTACTCCAACAGCTTGGGCACCAAGGAGTCGTCCGGTCTCTGGCTCGAAGATAACTCTCAAAGTCATGGGATGCGACCCGGGATAGTAGCCCGCATGATCTGGCGGATGGACCGTGACCCATTGTGGTGATTTCCCCATCTTTCGCAACGCATGAACCGCAAGGCCTGTACTTGCGACTGCGAGGTCGAAGACCTTACAGACGGATGTTCCAACGTTGCCACGGTATTGGATATCCCTGCCAAATATATTGTCTGCAGCAAGGCGGCCCTGTCGATTGGCTGGGCCAGCCAAGCAAGCTGGAGAGAACGGTTGGCGATTCGGTGCTCGGTTTCAACCATGTCTCCAACAACGTAGATATCAGGGTCTGAGGTTTGCATGAAAGAATTGACAGTCACACCGGTCTTTCCAACCTTCAGACCTGCATATTGAGCCAACGAGATTCTTGCACGCACGCCCACTACTACCAATATTACATCAGCAAGTACTGATTCTCCATGAGCAACCACAACGCTGCTGGGCTGACCAGCTTTTGCCGGTTCAATTCGTTGGATTTTTGCATTGAGCAAGAGATTTACGTTCTGGCGACGAATCTCCGTGTGGAGGGGTTCCGCAATATCGGCGTCGAAAAGTGGAAATACGTGCGGTACATATTCAATAACACTGATATCAAGGCCAAGGCTACAAAGTGCATCGGCTGTTTCAATGCCAATAAAGCCTCCTCCAATGATTGCAACTCGCTGGCTCCTGTTCTTGGATATGTAGGCTTTGATCTTTTGTAGGTCTGGAATAGTTTGCAGGGTAAAGACATTTGGAAGATCGATTCCTTCAATGGGTGGACGAAAGGGCTCAGCTCCCTGGGATAAGATGAGCATGTCGTATGGAACCTGCTCATCGCCGTCACTTGTCCGGACGTCGACTGATCGCTTTTGTCGATCGATGCTCAGAACCTCAGTATTGACACGGACATCGATGTTGAAACGTTCCTTAAAGGAGCTCGGGGACTGCAAAAGCAGAGTAGCATCATCTCTGATAACACCGCCCAAACAATAGGGGATCCCGCAATTGGCGTAGCTGACATATGGCCCTTTTTCGAGAACGGGAATGGAAGCTGTCTCATCGAGACACGGGCTCTGGTAGCCGCAGACATCCCGCCAGCAACTCCGCCGACAATGACGATTCTGATGGGTACTTTGGAAGGCATCGCGCAGGTTGATCTGGTGCCCAGAATATGTGAGTAATGCCAGAGTAAGTTAGATGCTTTTGGTTACCCACGCATCACGTGAACGTGAAGTCGAAATGATCGGGGCGGAGGGGCATACATACTACTGAGATTACACAGTAAAGTACGAGACTGAATCAGCCTACGTTATGATCCCACATCGACGTCGGATATTTTCGGGGGTGGAATTTGGTGTTGGCCAGGTGATTAGAGGGAGTCAGTGGTATGATACGCAGGCGACTTGAGCATGGTATGCGTTCCAATCAGTGGTTATGCCCCAGGTGGTGCCCACTCAGGTACGACTCTCCTGTAGAAAAACTCCACCGCCACCCATCGAATTCCAGGTACCCGAAAACAATCACGCACCCTCGAATGCTGTGGCTTTCTATGATAATGCGGCAATTGGACCCCTATCATTCGGGTATGTAAAATAACCTTACTTTATCGGAAACGAATACATACGTTCTTCTGATCGGTAAGAGATTTTAATATTTTAAATTTACTCCGCTCGACTGCATTCCCTGCTTCTCGATACCTGCATCCTCAATTCTGCCATCTCCCTCTCTTCCTGCCTCGTTTTTGCTTCGTCGCCCCCGCTAACTTTATCCAGCCACAAATAAAATGTGTCCCATATCTTTGCAATCCACCTCCATATCGCGGCAATTCTCTTCGACAACCATGTCTGGGAGAATGAATTTATAGGTCTACCCTTTTCCCATTCCTCGAGCGTTTTCACCTTCCCATTAGCACCCTGTTCGTCGCCGGGGATCCACCAGATTGTTGTGGCTAGGCCGCCGAGCATAAACATCGAGAAACTGTGCATCATAGTTGATGAGCTTCAGGTCAATGGAGGGCGAGCAGGACTTACATAAGAAGTGAATACGGTAGCCATCGCTGGATTTTGGTGTAATTATCACCGTGGCCATAGTTGATGTAGGCCAAAAAGAGCTGCGCAATGACTGACCCCAACTTTCCGAACGCGGCAGAGATACCGTGGCAAAGACCCCGATAACGAGTCGGAAAGAGTTCAGCGGGGAGCTGAGGTGGTTAGCATACGCGATTCGAGTTGGAGCTTGAGATGAGGGGAAGAGACGTACGATGTAAGTAACCGTGTTCGGACCAAAGTTGAAAAATATCTGACAAAGAATATAGAGCACAATGATGGCCGAAGTGCTTGCACTTTCATACAGATGATAGAAAGATCCTCCGATAACAATGAAGAGAATGAACAACCAGAAGAAGCCATTCATTTGAATGTTGCGCCGGCCGAGCTTGTCGATTGCTACGAACGTGATTGCACAACCAACGAAAGCTCCTATCGAGACGACTACCAAACTTTGCCAGACGTTGTGGATGAGAAGGGAATAGATTGGGGTCGGCGGAGTACTTGATCCATACCAGATTGTCCTGATGATGCGAGGGCTGTTCATTCCCAGCCCGTAAACTACAGCATATTGCCTGGTTAGCAGATTCTTCTCAAGAACACGTTAAGAGATCTGCTCTCTGGAGGCTCACAAGGCAAATCAACACAGAACCAGCAGAAGGACGTTGCTAGGAGGGTCCTTAAATTGCCATCATGCCAGAAATATTTCTTGAAATCTTTCCAGGATGGCTCAGGTGGTGGCTTATTCTCTTCGCTACTACCCATTTCGGACTCAGCTTGCTCATTATCTCTTGGCGTGGGTTCCTGGAAGATTATGCCAGAAGAATCACGGGGGGTTGTTGCATTTTCGCTTTCGACAAACGTTGAGCTACGTTGAGTGGGGTGGTGGCTCTGGGGGACATCATTCACAGACATCGAAGATCCGACTGTGGACTCTGTTGCTGAAGGGAGATACCGGTTCAACTCCGAGGCTGCCTTACGACTGTCTCTTCCAACATCCGCTGTATATCTCGGAGACTCGATGATCGTAAGACGGAACCAAATTGCGATGACTGCCGGAATTACGCCAACCCCGATAACCCATCTCCAAATCGAGTCAAGCGTCCTTAAACACTCACCAGTGCATTCAGCGACAGTGGCATTCGAGGGAATGCCGTTTCGCTGTTTAACGGTAGCGATCAGAGCTACGAGGGTTGCTGCGAGTTGGCCCAAAGGCTGACACATGAACACGAGGGTCAGCATCTTTCCTCGCCGTGCGGTAGGAGCGAATCTGCGAACCCTGGTCAGCGGTGATCTTGAGACGGACAGGAGGACGAACTCAGAGCAGATCACTGCGCTTAGGGGGTAGTCTGCGCCTATGAATCTCAGTGTCAGAAGGATGGGAGAAGAAGAGAGAGGAGAGGAAAAACAGAATTGGAGAGGGACTCTATAGAAGAAGAGCGCTCATGTCCGTACCTATACCAATTCCCAAAATGAATCTCCAGATCAACAACCAAACGATTACCGACATTGAACCTTCGGTTCCGTTCGAAGACATCACAACACCAAGAGTTGCCCCGATGGTTATGATCAATTCCAATCCGTACATCTTCCTCCTTCCCCAGACATCTGCGCCAAGGCCGAATCCGACTATTCAGGAGCGCGGCGTCAGCATTACGCCTTTCTGGAAATGATATAAGAGAATCGAGGATGAGAGGAGGACCTCCTTGCGACTCCTGAAATGGTCTGGAGTAGGAAGAAAGGGAGCTGAGAGCACGAACCTTGACCAATGATGGACCCACCAAGTGTGACGACGCTCAGAGCTGTTTCATAGCTGTGAGGCATGACTCCGCCATAGTATACTAGGACGCTTGAGAGTCAGTGCTGCTTCATTGCGGAAGGGAAGAGTGCTGAGATGAGGCTCATGAATTGTGTCTTGTCGGGAGACTAAGCGTCCCCCTCAAATTGTTTGAGCAATTTAGAATGCGGATAGGGGATAGGACTTTGAATGATCCGGATCTGAATCGCTCAAGGTGTTTGAACAATTGAATCTGGATCCCTCAAACGCTTCGAAAACAACACAGACTACGACGTATTCAATATGAACAGACTTACTGATTCCTAGCATTGGGATCACCATATTGATGGCGAAGATTGAGTAGGAATCGGTGAAGAAGCCCACACCTACCCAGAGATGTTCAGGGAACAGTTCATCCCAATTTTAACGTAAGGATAGTCCTACCAGCGACAACGACAACCCATGACCATTCCGAGATCTTGGCCCTTTCAAGCCGTCCCACGATATAGTCTCGGCGCTCGGATTCCTACGTCGATAAATCAGCGTGGCATTGTATGCACATCTGCAATCGATGCTTACACTGATGTGCTCGAAATCGTCGTCTGCGTATGGGTTCAGAAAGAGTCTGAACCATCTGAATCCCCAGAGAGCCATTTTGGGAGTACTGTATGGGGCATTTCCCCAGCCTCACGCCAACACTGAGAAAGGCGCGGCGCAGGCAGCGATACTGCGCTTGAAAGCGATACGGAGAAAACACGAAAGTTTAATACTCAATGGTTCACAGAAGCTGGATAATGGAAGCCCATCCTCTCCGATAAAATAAATAAATAATGGAAGGCACAAGCTGAGATGGTATTGAAGCGCTCAAACTCACAAAAATAATTTGGTTGCATTCACGAAAACTTCAATAGGCTTTGGCGATGAGGCGTTGCACAGCCACTTGAAAGATGTGCCATGATTCGTGGCTCTCACACACTCATAATATTATTTGAATGGAGGGGATGCAGCTGAATCACCTGGACTCAACAAAAAGCATGTCTTATCGAGCCACCAACACGGGTGTCCAAAAAGACTCACCGTCACCAATCTTCGCCGGTTTTGGATCGAAGCCCCCAGCTTGCGCGAAGGCTAAGTTCTGATACTACCCACCAAAGATATGGCTGAAGATTGAGGAAAGAGCGAATTTCAAAGTATCAAGGTCAATTCAGGCATGATATCTCCTCTCCTCGAATAGGATTCAATGATTGGAATCGACCCGATTGGACATTTTGGAAGATGAGAAGGCCGAGCAGGGGTTTACACACGTGCGCCGTTCCCCTGAGTTTATTCGCTTAGGCGAAGCATGTCGAAAAGTGACACTCCGTCTCCCAACCTCATCCAGAAACTGGCAGAAAGGTCAAATGCGAATTTGGAGGCGCAAGGCAGCAGACAGGTTCCAGTTGGTCGTTCAGACTCATCATTCGGTAAGGTTCTGCCAGGCGCAAGCCGCGCTATTGAACTATCGGTATGCACAGCCGCTCCACGCACGTTGCTCCCGCATGAATCCCACGTTCATGAGTTTTTTGTTTAAAAAAAGCAAATTTCGAGGCTCACGTACCGTGATGGAGCAAATCAGGTCTTGAATGCGCCTGGTGCCTGAGTCGTATTGTCGTTGGATATACTAGCACCCCCACACGCGACTTGTCGACTCGTTCTCATCATATACCGCCGTTATTGCTCACGCGACACATTCGGAACACTACTTTTACATACCCACTGCCAAATTTCAGAGGCATTCCTTCAACTGCAGCTACAACAGGGACTAACCCTACGATCCTGTTCTGAGCCACGACTTTATTGGGAAGGCCCGAAGCGCTCAGGGTTCTCCCGGTGAGATCTCAGCCCTACAAGAACCGCGGAGCGAAACTTCTTAATTCTTGTCTACCCTCCTAATTCGATTTTCATGGGCACACCCACGGTGGTGGGCCTACCTTTGCAATTATGGCAGCCTTCGGCTGGTCAGCAGGAGATATAATTTCCGGCATCAAAGTTGTGGTAAGTCATAACTTGGGAGGAAAATAATTCGTATTCGACACTGTTGCGGGAGAAATGGCTCTTCAAACATGCCTTTGAAGGAGATGCTCCAGAATTATTCCAATAATGTAATTGCTGACTCCCCGTTACGTAGTGGGACATCTGGGAGGCTGTCTCCGATGGCCCTTTGAACGCTCAATTTGAGGCTACTCAATTTTTCGAAGACTTTGCTCATATTTTTGGATGTTTAGAAGATTGGAAGCTGAGGACGGTATCTACACAGGCTTCCCAGGTTTCGGAATCCTATCGTCGCCATCAAATGCTGAAGGAAGAATGCGTCACCTTCATCAGAAGACATAGGCGCCTCATTCAGGATGTCAACCCACAAACAGAGACTTTCAAAGAAGGGCACAGCACATGGCTGAAGAAGGCGGAATTCACAAAGGAGCAGGTCATTTCCTTATATAAGAAGATGCAATGGCCTTTCGAACGGGAAGAGGTCGCGAGACTTCGAAACAAGTTGCAACTCTACCTCCAAATAGCAACATATCGGGTTTCCGCCTCGACTAATGCGGTCGCTCAGCAAACAATGGAATTGGTTCAAGATATGAGGTACCTCGGGTTCTTTCATTGTATGAATTCATTTCAGAGGACACTGATATCTATGCAGAGCATCAAATGCCGAATTATTCTCGTCGAATCTGAAACTCGTTTCTTCACACCTTGAACTCGTCGCCCTGGTTACACTCAATCTCAAGAGAGTGACATATCCGCTTGAGTTCGCTCGTCAAGAAAACCAAATAGACTACCCAATGCTTCGGCAATTTGAACAGGCTCTACTACCACCGGCACCCCTTCGAGCTGTCGAGGGAGGTTCGACACAACCATTTTTGCCATGGGTTTCTTCTGGACAGCGTCGACTTGAAGAATCTCGTTACGCAGCAGTCTCCCCATCCGGGATGTACGATCAGACGGCGAGGCCACTCGATCAAAGTGACCGTGGCCTACTGTCAGAGAGACTCGACAATCTGTCTATGAGACGCGTGGAAACTATCGACAGCATCTCGAACGGCCAACCTGGAAGTACGACTTCTTCTACTGTCGAGCCACTTCTTAAGCGTCTTCGCGACATGCGTTCCCAGATTAGTGATGCTGTTGGGATCGGAGCTCCAGTAGAAAGTGACCATGCAATGGCAGAACCTCCAATTAAGGCAGACGAACCTCAGAATGCTTTGCGAGAAGAGCTAGCAGAATGGAACCAATTGGAATATCTGATTCAGTATGAGATAATACACTCTGGCCTTCTCAAGGCAGCAAATACCTTTCCGCCTTCGAGGGCCTCCATCCCGATTCCATCAGCGCGACCGTCGCGATCATCGATTTCGACTTCCCCTCTTTCGGAATCGCCATCTCGAATATCACCCTCAGATCGGGCCTTTGGACCAACTGCTGGGAGTCCTGAAATTGATTATCACTCTTTCTCAATCCGGGAAAGTATAGGGAGACCCACATCGCAGAGTCGAGGCGGCTCCATGTCATCTTCATCTTCCCGCCTTGACCCTCCTATTCCTTGTTGTTTGTATGATTTTAGCAAAATGCCAAATTGCTTTCGCAAAATACTGATACGTCATCACAGGCAATACCCTAACCACCAAATCGATGCTTCTATCCAGTACATTTCAAAATTTGAAGATGGCGACGTGCAGTCGATTACAACATTGAGCCAAGACGGGCGGTTTGAATTCCGACACTCGATTGATCTGGTCAACGTGGCTGCAGTTGAAAGTTCCATGAAACCTTTCTTGGATAACGGTCACATTGATAAAACACACAAATACCGAGTACAGTTCCAAGGAGCCCACAACCTCTCAATTGCCAAAAATGAGAACCATGGTCAAAGAATGTCACGAATCCACAGCCCGCCCAAATACATGTTCTACAAAGAGAAAGGTTAGAGAATGTTTGTTGTCGAAGTACCGAACTAACACTGTTTACGCAGACTTTCTCGAGTTTCAATCACTACTTCTTCAAAACAAAGCAGTCAAATACTGCGCCGATTTTGACGTTATTAAATGCAACAATGGCAAAGTTCAATGCCGCTTGGGCAACATTCGAATTCTCCTCGATCCAGAATTCCAGACTCGTTCAATTTTGTATTTCCGCAAGACCAACGACCAGAAACCTGGGTTCGTAGAATGGCCAGGTAGGTTTCCCCCCGTTGCAGATTTATAAAGTCTCCAATTCTCGATTTTTTTTTTTTGGCTTACATGGGGCTACATCTAGTGTGTCTCTTCAACGATCCAAAAGAGCCTAATTCGAGATGCCATAAATTGTCTCTTGAAAGCGCTGATGGAAGAAACCTGTCTGTTTCGAGAGGCCTGTCGCGACGCAGTACTCAAGGGAGCGTTACAACCGTTGGCTCTGACGAATCTATGGAGGTTGCTTATTCACGGTTGCAAGACCGGCAGCCCGCCGGTAGAGGCATCAAAGGGTTGGTAGTAGAATTCTTCGATGCAGCGGGTATGTCAAATTTTCTTCCTGTACATGTTTTGCTTCGATTTTTTGAGCTCAATGAGGCCCAAAGGAAAGAAGGTGAAGGCTAACACGGCAGGTGATAGATTGCCATAAGTTTTGGAAAGAGTTCACGACGAAGGAGGAAATTGCGTTTAAGGATTCGGGACTAAGCAGTCCCGCGGAACAGAGCTGAATAAGTCTGAAGTAAGGAGCCTCCGCTCTTTACGGCATCTCACTCTTGATGAATGTCCTCTTATTGTAATAATGACAAAGTGGTGATTGTCATATAGCCAGCGCTGTCATTTCACACTTGGCAGACCATCTTCCTCTGGCAAGTGCCATCATTGTCTTGGTGTCAATGAACGGACAAGTTAAGGAAACTACTCCTCGTATTCTTGATTAGAACAATGGTTCCTAGCGAAGGGGGGCCCAACAGATTACTCCTACGCCGAAAAATAAGCCCAGTACATGCGATGGCTTCGCGTGCCATGAGAATTGGCGAGTAAAAAAACTTTCTGTGCTCATTGCTTGCTTATACCTTTTCGCTCCATATCACCCTGTCTGTAGCCATACTCTCAGTAACAGCTAACCAGACTGAAGTTAGCAGTCCGCTCCTTGTTACGCGGAATAAACTTTCCCTTGCCCCGAAGTGGACTCCGATTCTCTCTCTTGCTTTCATTTCGATAATTATTGGTTTTCAGCATTCAGATAACTCCTCTTTCCTTCACGTTGAAAGTTTTCTAAAATATCTTGACGTTCCCAAACTTACCCCGGCCGACGCTGAGTGCCAGTTACTTGGTACAAGTACTTCGCCATAACTCCCATCCCCAAAATATTTCCTCCAAACTCCAATCTTTCCTTCCTCTTATTAATCCTCTCGCAATGGGTACCAACGACAAATCCACGCCCCCAATAATCTCCATAATATCCGGCGGAATTGCTGGCGGGGTGGAGGCCGCAGTAACCCATCCCTTCGAATTCGCCGAAACCCGAGTCCAGCTCCACGGAATCCCTACTCAGTCGTGATCAACATCTACCCTACGGAAGACCTGTGCGCTTTATATAAAGGCTGTGGCGATGTTTTGGCGACCTTATCGCAGGTTCTGTAGCGAAAGACGCAGTCCATGTTTTGAGTTTCGATACGTTGATACCTGGGCGGAGTATGCTAGCTGGGATGAGTTCCGGGGTTGTGGCGAGTATTTTTTTTGCTGTTACGCCGACGGAACGGTTAAAAACCGCCTTGATTGATGACACTGGACGTGACGGGAGGTACACCTCTACTTTACACGCTATCAAAACTATTATCTGAGACGATGAACTTCTGGGACTGCTACCGTGGATTTGCTGGAACGCTGCTGAAGCAAGCTTCTGCTACGTCGTTTAGAATGGGGAGTTATAACATCATCAAGGATTTTGAGGTCAAGAGAAATATTGTTGGGATTTCTCAGGTTCCGGTTCAAATGCATGTATTAACTTGACTGACTTTCTACTCTACAGGTTCTACGACCCCTATATATACCCTATTTCCTTCACTACTAGAACCTTCTAGCCTATACTACTAGGGTATGAGTCACTGTATTCGTAAGCTTCGCCACCCCTAATTGCCACCACCATTGCCACCACTATATTAGTCTTAGGTATTTCCCAACAAATATCCTCCAGAATACGGGAATGAATTTCCTCAACGGTGCTGTAGCGGGAACCACTACGACGTTGTTGAGTCAGCTATTTGATACGATTAAAACGCGGAGTCAGAGTGCGAAAGCGACGACTTCAGTGCAGGCTGTTATGGTCAGTGCAGGCTGTTATGGTCAGTGCAGGCTGTTATGGTCAGTGCAGGCTCTATGGGGATCCGGAGTGATGGAGGCATCAGGGCGTTTTGGAGGGAAACGGTTATGAGGTTGAGTAGAACGGTGTTTAGTGGTGGAGTGTTGTTTACGATTGGGGAAGAGGTATCGAAGATTATTACGCCGGTTTATGAGAGGCAGGTGATATGATGCCCCTTCAGAGGATTATATTTTCCTGGCAGCGTGAGAATTCGAGGTGTTGCGTTTAGGACTCAGTTGAGGGTGTCCAGGTGTTCGATCACCAACGGAATGGTGAAGGAAGCGATCTCTCCCTCTGAGTCATATCAAGAACGGCGTGGCACTGAGAGCACACTCGACCAGACCTGTACCTGTTTTCGAGGAGAAGAGGATCACCCGCCACTCTCCCTCTCGATCTCGAAGGATCTGAAGAACGACCTGGTGGCAATTCAAGAACGGGCGGGCAGGGATGGGTTTTACTCATAAGGAAAAGCTAGATATTCACCTTACGGAAATAGACGGCAGTCACAGAATTCCTCGGAAGGTAGAGTATAAATAAGAGGTCAGTATAGATTACAGCTCCTCTTCAAAATCAACGACAGTAGCAACAATGCAATGCCGGTCTTTCATCAGATTTCGTATTGTTTAATGTGTTCAGCACTCGGGAAATTAAATATTCTACTGTTTGTTGCTTTCCTTGTAGGTAAGAAGTCATTTTCTATTGTCGACATTCCTTGTTGAATTTCTCGTTGTCGAATCCCTAGTGGAACTTCGTGGACTCCCGAATTGCATGTGAGCTCGAGAATTTGACCAGCATCTCGCATTCTAAGAATCCTATTTCTCAAAATCACCTTTACGAAGTTGGTCTTGGGCATCTTAGAGACGGTTCTCCTTCAGTCACTCGCACTGGTTCTTGTTGCTGTGGAATCGCAAAGTTATTTCTTACATCTCGCTTTGTGGAACAGGTAGTTCGATATCGGAATCTCGACATGAGCATTTTCCGTTTCCGTCCTTGAACCTGAGCAGTTGCTGCTATAACCTGACTTGTGGGTGAGCCAGGCTGAGCAGTGAGGTGAGTCGAAGGCGACGGTTTGGGCTCCTCGGCTACGGTTGCCGCCGGCTAAAATTGGAAAAAGAACGTCCCAGGATTCTTTCGAAGCCAATTCTGGACCCTTGTCAGGTAGAGCCGCACCTCCTAACTTTATCGAACGTCACAAATTCAATCTCATCGTATACGAACACATAGCGTCAATCTATTAACCACAACTCTTCTCTGCTACAAGAAGTCGTACTCACATACGCATGATATTGCTTTGTAATGACCGTCAATAGATAAGTCTGTATAGCATCAAAAATCCGAAAAAACGGCAACACAAATTTGAACCCTGAAGATATCCTCTAAGGCCCTAAACAGCACGCTCGTCTGGCACCAGAGAACCATAACCTGCATCCATAATGCCATCATCCAGGTACTCTAAGCCAGATCACAAGGGGATCATCCGATGCATGCGGCGATGGAAAGGGAAGGGACAGCTCTGACGGGGTCTTCTTCCGGCTTGACTTCCAGCGAATGCCGGCCACGTTCCGTTTGGTGCGATCAGTGGTTTTCCAAGCTAGCCAGGGACAGTTCCGCTCTTGCGTGGGCTGGGATTGCGGGGCTTTGTCATAATGTTCCCCGGGTAGTGATGCAAGGTTCCCTTTTACTTAAGGTTGTGCCTGCCCTGTTGCTCTCATCACCCAGCCACCACTACAGCCTGATATCAAGCTTGTTTTGTCTACATCTCTGGATGCATACCTTTTCCTGTTCTCATTCCTGTTCACGATAACCATAATGGTATTCATCAAAGCACTTATTATCGTGGTAGCTTGTCCGTCACTGGGAGAAGCCAAGCCATTGTAAGTAGTTTCCACTTTTGAAAGGTGCGAGAGCTCACATCTCGCAGAAACAAACGACAACTTTCGTTCGACTACAATGGTGGCAAAGTACGAGGTGTCAATTTAGGAGGGTGGTTTGTCCTCGAGCCATGGATAACTCCTTCAATCTTCAGTCAATGGGCAAACGGCGGAGGAGTGGTGAACGAATACACCTACACCCAAGAATTGGGCAAGACTGAAGCTTTCAATCGCCTCAATCAACATTGGGCAACATAGATCACACAAGCCGATTTCCAGGAGATTGCTTCCTTCGGGTTGAATCATGTTCGTATTCCAATCGGATACTGGGCTGTCAATCCTCAACCTGGAGACCCATATGTCCAAGGACAACTCACATACCTCGACCAGGCTATCGGATGGGCAAGAGCAGCTGGATTGAAGATCATGCTTGATCTGCACGGAGGTATGTAGCTCACTTCTCTCATTTGACCCATCTAACATCCCACAGCACCCGGCTCCCAAAACGGTTTTGACAACAGCGGCAAATACGGCACTATCAACTGGCAATCCGGCGACAACGTCCACCAAACCGTCCTAGCAATCAAAGCCCTCTCCGATCGCTACGCCTCCCAAACCGACGTCGTTACCGCTATCGAACTCCTCAATGAGCCGGCAAATTGGGGTAACGACATGTCCCAAGTGAAACAGTTCTACTACGACGGCTGGGGAAACGTTCGAACCGATAATGCATACACAGCAGTTGTGATCCATGACGCGTTTTTGGATATCCAGAGCTATTGGAATGGGTTTATGAATGTGGCCAGTGTTGTCAATGATATTATTTTGGATACGCATATATATCAGATCTTTCGGATGGAGAGGTTGCTATGAAGCCTTGTCAGCATGTTTAGACTGTTTGTGCTGCAGGTCCAAAGGTTGCTGGGACTGATAAATGGCTTGTTGTTGGAGAATGGACGGGAGCTCAAACCGATTGTGCGAAATGGCTCAATGGTCTAGGAAAGGGAGCTCGTTATGATGGCACTTTGGCAGGCTCCACAGGCTACTACGGAGACTGCCAGACCAAGTATGAGGGCACTGTGGATGGGTTGTTGGAGGTCGACAAGACGAACTTGGCGTATTACGTTGAGGCGCAACTGGATGCTTACGAGCAACACTCAGGCTGGATCTTCTGGTAAGTCAAACATCTACTCTAGAAATATGCATGAGGAGACTAACCCCATCAACAGGGCCTGGAAGACAGAATCAGCTCCAGAGTGGCATTTCCAGAACCTCACCAGAGCCGGATTAATCCCTCAACTACTCACCAGCTGAAAATTCCCTCCCCAGTGCCAGACTTCTGCTTGTCTAATCCCAGGCAACTGATCGTCCCAGTCGCCAGGCGAGGACAGTCGAACGTGGATGGTTATTCGCAGCGAGTGAGTGCCGCACTGTTTATACCCTTCTTGTATATATGTTAGAGGACTTTTATATATTCCTTGGCTGCTTAATTCGACGAGATTTCCGCAAATAGCATAGTACTTATGATTTTTAACCTCGAGGTCTAATGGGAGAGTGGCGGTATTAGATCTGAGAGAGTAGACCTCCAAGTGGGCGGACTGATACGATCTTTTGAAATAATATCGTGGTTCCGATTCTCTAAAAGTTAAGCGTGCTGACGGCAGCTTGTATGCTTCCCTCAGCTGTTCACGGGCAGGCCAGTTGCTCACCATAGCTGAGAACTGTTTAAGATGAAAATGGTATACGGATTCGGAATGTTTTATTAAAAGCATACGAATCCAACATTATATAACCATAGTTTTTTCACTCTTGTACATATAACTACTCAACAGATATCTCTTCCCACTTCCTGTCACAGTTTGGTTCGATCAAGGTCTAAACCAGTACAGTAGACTAAAGATTGTTCTTAAGGAGAGAAGAAGAGCTTGAGAGCTCAGAAGACTAAGTACAGAACGCAGGGACCATCCTACTGTTGCTCCGTCAACCTACGCGAATACCCTCACACTTCCTCCCCCTCGATCTACTAGGCCTATAGGCTGATCTCCTACAACCTCATCATTCTCTCGAGAGATGGCAGCGCCTGCACAAACACGCAATAGGTCAGCTGGATGCCAAATCAATTTAGCGGAGAGCAAGTAGAAACTCACAGCATTAAAACCCCTGATAAAGGTCTGGGTCTCATTCACAAAGTCATCAGAGAACAAGACTGCCGCGCCCGAAATGACTGTCTTGGCCTGGGCCGTTGTCGTGTTGTCTAGTAGCGCGGCAAAATTCGCAACGAGCGGCGCCATGTCCGTGTCGCTGCGCGCGACTAGTTTGCTGAGTGTGGAAAGGCTTGCTACGATATCGCGTGCATCGGCGAGAGGGTTGGCGAGGACGCTGGCAGGAACGAGGCTCATGAGGAGAATCGAGACACGCATTGTGGTGGTGGCTGAATAGGCAGGGTTGATTTGATATGGGTATAGGGAGGATTGTATTAGACAAAGAGTAGAGAGTTTCCGCTTTGCCAAAGTTTGTAATCTCAGATGAAGGACGAAGGATTGTGATGGGGGGAAAGCGAAGGTAGATGGGTTGTAAGACGCATTTATGTGCTTCGAAGGTTTATTGACATGGGCATACATAATTGTCTATGCTATGCATTCATGGAGGGATTTCCTCTTTTGTCAAAGCATTATATGGTTTGATATTGGAAGAGCGTGGTACCCTGTGACCTTGTGACGGACTTGCAGCGATAAATGGCCAGCCCTGCAAAGAGAGACAGGGTTTCATAGGTCTCCGATGAAAGCAGCCTTCTTCAATAGGGCTATTTTGCAATCTTCCTCTTCCCAGCACCACAACCGAATGGATAGCATATGCTGTTGGCTCTGTGATCCTTGTTATGCAGGTCGGAGTTATTTCTCTCTTCTTAATACGTGCCTCAAAACCGCTTTCCCCGCATCCATAATCTCTTTCAGCCCAGAGGATGTGGCAATGCACGATTTCCCTCCTCATATCCTAATTCTCTGTAGCGAAGATTATCAAGAGGCAGGGAGCACCGAGTGCTGTGACACGACTTATCCGCGCCTTGTTTGCACATAAGTAAGGAGAACTAGCCTCCAATTAGAAAGATCAAAACTACGCACGGATGTCAAGCGCCTTATAGTTGCATATAAACTTTAAACGGGGAGTGTTGGTGGATAGGATAGACTTGATTGGCAAATTGCTGAGTAGCTATAGGTGGGCTTGTCAACCAATCTACTTCTTGTAATTGCCGCGGCCTGCGTTCCTTTGACAAGCCAGAATTCATTCATGAGGGAGATAGGCGAGCAACTCCTCCGTAGTGTCACGAGTATCTCTATTAACACGAATCACCTCGATTAATTGAAAGTAACGAAGCACGCGAAGCGACTGAGCTAAGCGCTAGAATTTTTATGGAGGCGCACTATAGCGTTCCCTAGGTTTAACAACTGTCAGCTCTGCAAGATTCCAAGGTCATATTGGATATTTGTGTCTTAATCGGGTGTTAAGTCGTCGTGAGATGTTGGTGGCGTCGCCAACTCCAGGTATATGCCCGCTGAGATCATAAGAGCAAGGATAAATATTGGAAACAATTTCCAAAAGACCAACATAATGCTCTTGTAACCTGAAATGGAATTCTTCCGACCGATGCGTGGAATGTGGATATGGTAGTGGGATTTACGTACGTGGCATCGGGAAGTTTTCCGATACTGTTAGTTTCGTTGTCGCTTGGTTCGGTAAGTCTATCCCTTAGGCTGCGATTCATCGCACGTCTGGCCTGAATGCCTGATTTTCAGCTAAGCGAGCTAACTTCAGCCAATTAGGAAGCGAGGATTTTAGAGAAAAGGGTCATTTTCTTTATTTATTATAATATACATCAAAACACGAGCCTTCCTTACATAGCGCGACGTTACATTGCTTATACCCAAATATTATAGACCTCCTAATACTCTATCGACCTAAATTAGATATAATTTGAGCGAGTGGCGCGCGTTTGATTGGTCGATCTCTAAGCCTTCCGCCCTTGCAAGCAGTACAGTCTTTACGAGTTGCTCTTTTCACGTGCTCATGGCAATGCACTGGGACTACTAAATAGTCCCTATTAGTATAGGAAAAGACATGTTTTCTTATGTCTAAAGCATCCTTTCCTATAGCTAAAAGAGACTCAATAAGCTAGTTACGAAAATCAGCTTATGAGCGAAAAGATATCTCTCTCCCTCCTTCTACTTCTGAATAATAAGAGACTAAGTAATAATTAATAAGTACTGTAACTAATAACTATTAGTCTAGTACTTACTAAGCGCCTCTTCTGATTCGTCGTTAACTAGAGTTAGAAGAAGCTAGCTGATCTGCTATGTCTATAGCTAATATATTATAGTTATAGTCGTTATAGAGAAGAGGAATAGCTAGCTCTTTTGTGGGCTGATTTCCGAAAGGAGTACGCGCTATTTTGGCCTTGGATAATAAGAGTTTCGGTCTCTTCCGCTCTCGGGTTACTATCTCTGTGCTATTATAGACAGTTGACATAGTTAAGGCCACTGTATTATCTTTCCAAGCGCATTAATTGACCTTGTTTGAGGCTGTTGGGCGAGTAATTAACGTGCCCTATTCTATTTTACTATCCCCTTTATTATTTTTCTTTAAATCCACTAGTTTATTAATGACCCCTAAATTCGTCTGGCATGTACTAGTGGCTCTATACCCCCTACTACGTAGGAGCTCCAAAAGCTTAATAGAAGTAAACAAATTGTCGATAAGTACATAGTATCGAGCCTTTGGTAGTTGTTCCAAAAGAGACAATATAACAGCTTGTGTTTTATTGCCTCCCTTACTAGATTTGGACCCCCTTAGTTCCTTCGGAGTCTTTACTCCTATAGGGCCATTCTTCTTCCTAGGCATATGCTATTTCTAAGTAAATATAAAGCCACGTTAGCTAATATACTAAGCTTTAATTCCAGTAGGAGTTGGCTTATTTGGGACTATGGTTATTTCGAGAGCTCGGCCAGTAAACCAGATAATAGACTCATCTACTGCAACCTTATAGCTAAGGCGCCACAGCTCTAAATTGGCTTTTTGGATATAATCACTTAAGGGCTTGACCTATATATAAGTTAGCTCTAGCCTTAGATTATATATATTATAAAGAATAATTTTAAAATAATTATTTTATCCCATAAACACTCGTGCCCGGCTAGGGCTACGCGGTAGCGTATATGAAGCTCCTGGAACTGGTCCCGTGACATTTGAGTTGTGAATTGGCGTAGACTTGCTAGTTTTCCAGTAATCTAATATCTTATTCTCTATATGTAGTATCATATAAATCCTGATTGCAAGATAGACGTAGATTTCGGAGGGGCAGGTAGGGGACTACTTCTTTGCTCGGGCATATAGCTTAGATAGGTCCTTAGGCTCACGGGGAAGAGCGTTTGTAGCCTGGACAATGATTTCGATAATTTCAGTAGTAAAATAGAGTGTAAATAGGCTGATAGGGTCATCCGGGGACGCGTGTAGGGGTAGGGTAATCTCGAAGCCAAAATCCGGGCATTCCATTGGCTCAAAATGAGTCCCTCTTTGATGGAGCGGGGCAACATTTGGGCGCAATGTTCCAGGTTCCGTAGTGTCTAGCACAGTATCTTCTGGCATTAGATAGACGTGATTTGGGTGCAGAAACATTGATTTATTATGATTGTTTATATTTTTATTTACATTAGGATTTTCGTGTTCTTCGCCAAGATATTGGTGCCTGAGGCAGACAAGACGTGCGTTGAATCGCAGCGGAGGGGATAATAGTAGGATTAGACGTCGCCACTAAAATCGCAAGCTCTTTAGGGGGCGAACGCAGGGTGTCCCGCGAACGCTCGGCTGTCCCGCGTCGCAACGCGATTTTTGTTTTTAATACTATAACCACATGGAGAAATGGGAGACGATTGGAGACGGGAGAAAGCAGGAAGGGAATTTGAGCGAGGAGATGTGTGAGGAGATGGGTGAGAAGATGGGTGAGAAGATAGGTGAGGAGATAGGAGAGAAAAAAGGGTGAAGAAAAGAGGGAAAGGGTCATTTAAGGAGTACGAAGTCTCGGGCAAACTGTAGAGGCCAGCGTAAAGCACTTTGAAGTAAGACGCAGAGAAAGGTCCATGCATGAAGACAAGCAGACCGGGATAATAACTATCTGGGAATGAGTGTACAATGGGAACAGATTTGGGATCTTTGGCTGGGAAAGGGGGCCTTTTCGGTCCCCTCGTTAAAAGTTGACGATGTCTGGTGAGGTGGGTGAGCAGACATGAGCAGACTTGAGCCGAAGCTGAGCCGGCCCTGAGCCAGCCTGAGCAAAGGCAGCGCGAGGTCATGTGAATTTGATGGTTGGGAGGTGTCGAGATTCCGGTCAAGAAACAGAAAAACCCTTCACAGAAACGTCCTTCGCTATCGTGAGTAGCGAGTATAAATATAAAGCCAGGAGGCCTTGAAGAATTTGCCTCTCTCAAACCTCGCACAATACGTCAAATGCAAGATGGCCAGTGGGGGGACCACAAGACCACAAGCTTCCCTGCCGAAGCCAACTCTTTCTCTATTCATGCTTTTGTGGAAGGTAGTGTTTAGGAGGCTTGGGAGCCTTGTCATCAATCTATCATTACCAATCCACTTCTCGTCGTCGAAGTGCTTCACATTGTCGAGGAATCCTGTCGACGCACTTGTCATCGTCGTTCCGGCTTCAAATACAACATTAAGTCGGACCAACGAGCAAGAATCTCGCAAGAGCTTTCGTATGACCGAGCCCAAGTCATTGGCAGGGTTTAATGTAGTTGAAACAGATTTCTCGGCATGGTACCTCCACCCTACAATGGTCACCATCTCCAATTTGGAACTCGTTGAAAGGTGGAAGAGAGGTGCTGATCTCTCCTTCTTATACCTCGACTCTGCTCAGCAGAAAGAGTGAATCACCTCCACAGCCAAAACTTCAAAACCAACGGTCTTAATTCACTGGTGTTATTCATTCCGGGGTATAAAATTTGTATCAACATGTCCAATTTATCCTCTTCCATTTCTCCATCAACTCCCCTCAACCAACCAAACTTCATCACCCCTTTCCCTTCCCTCTCCCAACCAAGTGTCTACAAGCTCATAGTAACAGTCATACTATTACTATGCACCATAAGCACTGGTGGACACCCTTTACAGAGGACTTCCAAATCCCCCAAATACGCCCTAGAAGCTTCCTCACTCCGACTTGTACCTTCAACCGGACTCGGCAGCGTAGTGAACATAACCGCCGTCAACTTACTCTTCTTGCGCATCAACTCATTCAAGATTAAATGCTGTGCTCTAGATGGCAGGTCATTGAAAGATAACGGTAATGATTGTGTGGAATATGTTGAGCCCCGACGAGATGTCGCTGTGCTCACAGGGTACTCGGTCTCGGAGACTTCGGAGATGTGATCAGGGAATACATTGGCGGAGGACGAAGGGTTTGAGCGGTACGCGGAAGGCAAACGACCGCGTCGTGGGGGCGGTGAGGGCGTATCAGTGAACATTATGCTGGGCCCGGGCCCGTCTTCTGTCGCGACGCGTGTTATTGGCACAGGCTTGGAGGAAAATTTTGGTGCGGATGCGTGGCGGGAGAGCGAGGGGCGGGCGGATTGGACTGAGGAAGGTCGGTTTTGTTGTTCACTGACTTTGGCGGGAAAGGGATCTTTTAAAGAGGATGGCTTACTGGATGTTCCTTCGGAGGAAGTTTTGGATTCTTTGAGGGAGGTTGCGAGGTTGGATATTGAGGCCGATTTCTTGCTGCCTTCTTGGCTTTGTAAAGAGGGGACGGAGGATTTGAGGTCTGAAGCTGGGGGATTTGGTGCAGAGGTCGTACCAGCCCTTGGTGGCGGAGAGAAAGGTGTCCCGCTCGTCGGATCCGAGGCCTTAACCTCCTTCTCTCCAGTAGATTTCTTCAAAGGAGGCGGCCCTCTCATCGAATCTCCATAACTTTTCCTCCGAATGAGTTTTGCCCGACTCGGAGAATCACTCTCGGATTCAAAATCATCGATGTCTCCTTCAGTGGCGGCGCTTTCTGGCCCTTCGCTCCCACTATCGAAGTCGTCTGTGACAGCAACTTCAGAATCACTCTCATCATAGGACTCGCTTCCAGAGTCTTCGCTGGCGCTGGCTTGGCTGGCATGTTGCTTTACGACATTTGGTGAGAGTCGATGGGTTCGCATGCCGAGACTGACGCCGAGACGTGTGAGTCCGCTCATGGTGTGTTTTCGTTTCGATTTTCGCAGGAGTCTGCGTAGGCCAAGGAAGCGCTCGACTCGTTCTCCTCGAGGACCCTGCTGGAATGTCGCCTCAGGCCAATTCGAACCCGCAGTGAATATGCTCGCAATATCAGACAAATCTTCTGCAGCTGACACTCCACCTCGCTTTCCTCTAATCTTCTGAATTTCGTCCCACCATTCCTGTCCATTCAAGCATTGGTCTACCACATCCTCATGTTCCTTGCCGGGAGTCGCGCCGTTAACAATGATTTCGTATGTATTGAGTTCACCTGAGGCGAGCCAAAAGACTAGCACCTCGGCCTCAATTCTCAAATTTTCCAGCAGTGATTTGACTCGACCACGTTCTTCTTCAACGTCGGATTCGTATTCAACGAATACGGCGACGCGCAATTTATACACTTTCTTCCAGGCGGGTACGGTGTTGAGAATTACACCGAGTTGAAGGATTAACGTATCTAAAGAGTTAGGGTCAGCATCATCCTATCCGAAAGGAAATGAATTGCCTTACATGTATCAAAGTTTGTCGTCAGGACATTCTGCTTGTTGTCCCCCTCAGCCGCAATCTCAGCAGACATTTGAATCGGCCATAGATCAATATATTTCTTAGTATGCTCCCCCTTCGTATGAGGGAACTCCAAGTCCTGAAATCCCTTTGCAACAGCGACGTTGATTTGCAGCCGCAACAGGAGGTCTTCAAGAATAGTGACATAGCTGGTGACGCTCATCATGGCTTCCGTTTTGCAGTAATCGGTCGGTAAGGCTCCCTCTAGCCTAGCATCCTTGCTATCACGATGAGCCAGCCTCCGCTGAGCATCTGAAAGATCCCCATCGCTTGGTGATCCATGCATTTCAGGAAGATCAATCAAAGGCTGACTTCTTCGCAAATCGTCGAGATTATAGAACCCCAAGACTGCTATGTTCGGTCTCATGCCTCCAAGCCCAGCGTTCAAGACGATGTTTCGAGCGCCCCATTCAACACCGGGAGAGATGGCAATGTTGACGAAAGCCTTGATTTTAGAGAAATCGATATATTTCTTCCAAGCTGCCTGTTGTCGACGAGCCTCTGGTACGGACCCACCAAAGTCATCTGTAACGATAACATGGCCGAGCACATACAAGCCTCCTTTCTTCATCGAATTGCAGAACTGAATGAGCTTATACTGCCTCCTCGGGTCGTTGACGAAGAGAAGGATTTGAGGACGCCAGAATTTGACATGTTCTTGTCTTAGTCGAAGCAAATATTTTCGGACTTGGTGGTAGATAAGATTTTGCGAGACGTCGCCCCAGCTCTTGGGAGGACTCAAGTAGTGGATGATGAGGAAAATGATGACGAGAATGCCGACGCAACCCGTTGCGTAGAGGCCATCAACGAAAAACATGGCGGCGCCAGATATGATGGTACCAGCTAAGGCAGTTTGCCAGTTGAAGAAGTGGAAGGAGGGTCGGAAGTTTGGCGCTGAGCCAATTTTCAGGAGAAAACAAGCTAGATTCATCACGAGAAATGTCATCTGAAGCACGTCAGTTGTCGTTTCTTGCCTCGAATCGGACAATTCTCAAATTAACTTAACGATACTTACAAGATAAGTCATTGTGACAAAAGACGCAATCTGATTGAGGTCGCAAAGCATTGTTATTTGCGCCACGATATATGTCATAATAATAGCATATGTAGGCTCATCGCCTTTCTTAGTTCCTTGCCCAAATATCCAGAATCCGGGGAGGAGGTTGTCTCTTGCGAGAGCTTGGAGAAGTTTTGCTGATCCTATGACACCCATCAGCGTTGAAAACAGAGAACTGGCGAGCTCTCCAGCCAGGATGACAATTCCAGAAACGTTCGTGTCCTGAATGACGTTGGCGTTTCTAACAAAAGAGGCTCTCGTTATCGTCGCGGCCATTGCTAGTATGACGAGGGTATATAAGACAAAAGTAGTGCCAAGGCCATAAAGTGTTCCCTTTGGAATGGATTTGCTGGGGTTCTTGAGATTTCCGGACATACTGGCGCCGGCGAAGATACCTCCAGTGGCAGGAAACAGAATCCCAAAGAGGTCTTGGAAAGTCTCTTTGCCATGGAGCTGGCTTCCGGCTGCACCCCTTGTGAGTTGAGGCTTCAAATTCCCCACGAAGGTAGCCAGACTGGGCCCAGTATATTCGATGCCCAGTTTTCTGTCCTCGAACGGCGACATCACAAGCGCGGAGAATGGGATACTCAGAGTCGCAATCAAAAGTACAATCAATAACCCATTACTTGCGCGGGCAAAGATAGATGAGCCGGCAAGGCAGATTGTTGTGCATAACACAAGTACCGCCGTCGACCAGAGGTAGAGGTACCACGGTGTTTCTGGAAGTATGTGTGCCCAATTCCCCGTCGCAGAACCAAAATTCAGTTTGACGCAGTCAATCAGACCCACAGCGTTCATTCCAGTGTTGAAGACAAATCCTAGGTAAGAGACCACTCCAATAGATCCGCCAAACTCGGGTCCTAATGATCTTGATATCAGATAGTATGCTCCTCCGCCACGAACCGTACCATTCGATGCGATTGCGGAGAGTGAGAATGTTGTGATAAGATCGATTGCATAGGCTGCAATTAGCATGCCCATAATACCCAGAAATCCTCCCTGGCCTGGAACTTATTAGTACGTCAAAGACAGCGCTGGGTGGAATAGAGCATACCCAGAATAAATCCAAATCTCAAGAACATAAGAATGCTCAGCACATTGAGGCATGTTGGCACATAAACACCTGAGAACAACCCAAGTTTTTCATCGCCCCCAATCGGCCGAGGGCCGAGTCCAGGCTTCGGCGCTGATGGATCCTCATTTGCCTTCTTGCTCTCTGCTTCGTTGCGCATTTGTATCGTTAGGGAATCCTCCCCCGTAGTTTGTGTTTTCCGCCTCGCACTCGCAGACCTCCGCAGAGGTGAAGGCCCATCGTGGTCGGAGTGGATGTGTAAAAGTCTTTTTGTAAGTTCGTGCTCGTGGGGGGGAGGCGTCGAATCGTTCGTGGCCGGTTCGTAAGGATTTGAATGCTCTCTCGAAGCAGACGGTCGAGATTGGTTCCCTAGTTCTGGGTCTCCGGACCAACGCCTGTTCAATTCCCCCGCGTCATCCGTTGCAGCTTTGGTCTGAAAATTGGAATGCTGATGGGGCTCCTTATGGGAATAGGATCCGGCATGCTTCCCTGACATTGTCAATTGCTCGGGTTCTGTTAGCACATCGAGAAGCTAGAACCCGCAGGACGTGGACTGCCAGACTACCAAGTACCCTAGAATTCCTTAGGGTAGCGGAAGGAATTGAACAGGCCCCAAGCGTAGTAATTTTGGGTAGATTTGGAAGGGGTTCACACTTCACAACCTTCGATTCGCCACTTCGTGAAGCTGTTCGTAGGACTGTGGTGGTGGAGTCCAGGCCCAGATCATCTTGGCATTTGTGCTCCTCACAACCAAGCAAAAGAACTCATACACATCCTTGCGTCCAGACGTCACTCTCGGTTAAAAGTTACACAATTCAGAAAACTCTGCAAGTCACGTTGACGAACGAGTAATGCTGCTGTCGTGTTTGAAAAGATAACAAAAATAGAGAAAACGCAGATTTGAGGGAATATATGAAGGATAGAATGTTATAACCAACTGTGGCCCGTCTGGAAATGCCTCATCGCGATCGCGTGTGAAACAAGGCTGAAGATCGATAGATAAGCTGAGAGCAGCCTTGCCCGATTGAGCTCTCGAAATAGCGTCGTCTGATTCGGCGGGAACTTTCAGGGTCCTCAATCACGTGGGCCAGATTGTACCTGCCTTTATCGTCGACCGTTCCGGATGTGAGCGATATTGGAGACAGCTGACAGTAAGAATTGAGACATAGACACTGCGCCTCTCTTAAAGACTTCGAACACTTTCTAATATATATTCCCAAGCATAGTCAGTCTCCCTAAAGATCAGTATCAAATCTTCATCTTCATCTGCATGGACAAGGATTAATGGCTAACTTAGAAAAACTCAAATAGCCGAATTTCGTATTTTGGAAGAGCCGCGATACCATGAGATAAGGATCCGACCGGATCACACATCTCCGTTCTACGGTTGCACCACATACACCTTGATGAACAAAGGGGAGACCACCATGTCCACGCCTCAGGATGACGCATCCTCTTCTCAACCTCTGCCAGTCCCAATGGCCTCCTCGCCGGCCTCTCCAGGCTCGAATAGAGGACGCTCAATAGGCAGTCCAGTTCCCAGAGCCACCTCCACAGCTCGATTAGCTTCCCCAGTACCCTCGCACAGTACAGTTGGCACTCCACAAGTCCGTCAAATACCTACGCCGAGTCAAGTAAACACAACAGCACTTTCTGGGAGTTTGACTCCTCTGGCCGGTGCAGCTCCCCACTCTTCACTACCTGGACCCGGATTGTCAGCTCTGTCCGCGGCATTGTCAAATTCGCTGGGTCAGACACCACCCAAGTTCGGCACACCTCCTCTACGACCACTGTCACCGTCAACTGCAGGTCAGCAGATACAAGGGTCAGGCCCGCAGAGCAATTATGGGTCGTTCGATACGGGAGCTAGACTTGTACAAGGTGCTCCAGGGTGGACAGGCCCAAGTACCTATGAAGACCCAGAGATCGTGAAACGACATCTTGTCCAACCGCCAGAGCCAACGTCAACACATACAGGAGGAGGAGATGGCCAACAAGATGGTGGTATATTTGGGGCGATGTCCTGGCGTGGGGGCCAACCAGCTGGCAAGGCAAAGCAAGTTCGGGATGGTGTAGCTCCAGGACTCGATGATGACGAATTTTCGAGTCTACGACTTCAGGGAGGAGATGTTACACGACCTATATACAAGTGGACAGAGGATGCACAGGGAAGAGGCCGAGCTCAGAGAAGCAAAAGTTTCCACCTTTCGAGACCAGAGCCTGAGAACGAGGTTTTTGACATTGGCTCAATCAAAGTGCCAGGAGGCTTCCGCCGGAACTATTTACGACGAGCTGTTGGGAGTCCTTCTCCTGGTAGCAGAGATGCTGAAGAGGGCGCCGGCGGCCTTGCCCAACGTCGCGGAGTCACACAACCAAAATTGCTCACGAACAGCTTCATCGAATTTTTGACAATATATGGCCATTTTGCTGGCGAAGAGCTTGAAGAAGATGATGAGGTACTTGAGCCGGACGAATATTTCTCGGATAACTATGGTTATGGAGCTGGTGACGAGGGAAGTGATGAGGACAGAGAACCTATGGAAGATAGTGCCTTACTCACGCCTGGCCGACGGAGACGTAAGCGCAAGGAGCGCGCTGTTTCTGGCACCAATAATTCAACGGGAGCAGCTCTACTACTACTCAAGTCATTCGTTGGCACCGGTGTACTTTTCCTGCCTAAAGCCTACCTGAATGGTGGAATGCTCTTCAGCAATTTAGTCCTGCTGTTTGTTGCAGCACTGAGCTACTACTGTTTCGTCTTATTGGTCAATACTCGACTTAAAGTCGAAGGTTCTTTTGGTGATATCGGTGGCATTCTATATGGGAAATGGATGAGGGCAACCATTCTTACGTCCATCGTTGTCAGTCAGATTGGCTTCGTTGCAGCATACGTCGTCTTCACGTCCGAGAATTTACAGGCCTTCATCCTTGCAGTATCTCATTGCAAGACCCTCATCCCAATCAAGTATCTAATCTTGATGCAAATGGCCGTGTTCCTTCCATTCTCCTTGTTACGGGATATCACCAAGCTAGGATTCACAGCTCTTGTCGCGGACGCCTTTATTCTCATCGGCCTGAGCTACCTCTACTACTACGATATCCTCACGATCGTTAAGCAGCATGGGGTCGCCGATATCGTCAACTTCAACCCCAACGATTGGACTCTGTTTATCGGCACAGCCATCTTCACCTTTGAAGGCATCGGTCTGATCATCCCCATCCAAGAATCGATGAAGAACCCTAAGAAGTTCCCTCCAGTTCTCGGCGGAGTCATGATAATCATCTCAGTGGTCTTCATCTCCATGGGCGCTCTGTCCTACGCCGCTTACGGCTCAGCCACCGAGACCGTTGTTATTCTCAACCTTCCCCAAGATGATAAGCTGGTAAACGGCGTCCAGTTCCTCTATTCCCTGGCCATCCTCCTGTCCACACCACTGCAGATCTTCCCAGCAATCAGAATCACAGAAAACGAGCTCTTTACCAAATCCGGGAAATATAACCCTTACATCAAATGGCAGAAGAACGTCTTTCGCTTCTTCGTCGTCATGCTCTGCACTTCTATCGCATGGTTTGGAGCTAATGATCTCGATAAATTCGTCTCGCTCGTGGGAAGCTTTGCTTGTGTGCCGTTAGTGTATATGTATCCTGTACGTCTCCCTTCTCTCCTCCTTCCATCCTTGCTCCCTTCCTTCTGCATCTGTGATAACGAGGCTAATTTAATTACAGCCAATGCTCCATATGAAAGCTGTAGCCAAAACCCGCTTCCGCAAAGCAGCCGACGTTCTCCTCTGCATATTCGGTCTCATCGTCATGGTATACACCACTTCCCTCACGATCATCAGCTGGGCGAATGGCATCGTGGAGCCGAGTCTGCCGAGCTATTGCGACAAGAAGAAATTAGGGGAGCTCTTCAGCTTCTAAATACATTCCTAAATGCCATCAAATTGTCATAAGCTGGCTGGTAGTTTGGGCTGGCTGGTTGTGTTAGGGAACTTGGGAGGTGATTGGGGGGTGAATGACTCCATTTTCCTTGTGTTTAGATCTGCTTTTGAAATTTGGCATAGCGTTGCGATGAGACAATCCATTTTTCCTTGGCTGGGATGTATGCTAGTCAGTCACGATCGCATGAGTTTCCTTAGTTTGGGTGTGGGTGGGTGCGAACCTCCCCCCTGCTTGTGTTTTTAACATTGTAGAATGGAGACGAATCTATTTTTCTTTTTCATCACTTAGTCCGACTTGGATCCTGTGCTTCCCGCATGAGGTAGATTTCAATAACCTGCCCCTTACAGCAATGTAACCCCGGTGTTCCAAGTAGTGAGCATGAATCTAGGACCATCCAGTGTCATCGTTCATTCGTTCCTCTTGCCTTCCCCCACTTCTCACAAAATTTGTTCCATTTAACTCCCAGGCCTCCGAAGTTATATACTCAAATACATTCTTCAGCTAGATGGATTCAATGCCCATCCTAGAGGAAACCACCAACACCACCCCCACTCCATGCTGCACCACTGCCCACAATCGCAACAAATACCGCACTCCCAGCCCCAAACGACATGGGCCGCGCTATCTTTCCACCCCCTCCTAACATATCGCCGAATGTTTGGGATGGCTGGGCCGGGGAGGTCTTCGTTGATGTAGCGTTGTTGGAGTTGTTGGTTGACGAGTGAGGAGAGGGAAAAGAGGTGTGAAACTGGGAGGTAGTTGGTGGGTTCATACTGTATTGCTATCAGCCAGGGATTTTGGAACTGGGTGAAATAGCGAAGGGATGGGAAAGGAGATGGGACAAACTAGGTTCCATTCGAAGTCATAGGAAGCAGCGAAAATTTGAGGAAGTCGCCAAACTGCTGCTCGCGGATCTGAATATGCTGTTGACACGGAGCTGGCGAGAAGGGGAAGGAGAGGAGTGAGAATAGGAGAAAAGACCGGAGACGATATCTGCACTAGTGTTGGCGCGCCATCTTCTGTCCAGCCTAAATATATACCAGAGATGTTGCTCAAATTGATTCACAGAATAAGTTAAAGTGTCAAGGGAAAGTTCTGTGAAGTGAAGGACAGTTCGCGACATTGTAAACATATGGATTATGGAGAATGTTGGACGCAAGGGATGTTTGTGCTGCTGTGTCACATGCAGGGCCCCGCTCTATCGTGGCATTCCTTGCACGCATGGGGGAATGAGCTTGAAGAAGGCTACTCAAGGACAGTATCTCCTTGAATCCGACAATTAGATTCCTATCATTGAACCGATTTCTTCAACTTTCGCAGGAAAAATCGAACATAAAATCACACTCTAAAGAAGTTCAGTTACCGCCAACGATTACTTCCAGGAGCAGCGCAAGAGGGCTGATTGGGCATTTCCGAAGGCAAGCACCAATCTAGGCCTGGCGATAGAGACGGGCCCTCGTCGTTCATCGTCACAGGAATGACAAGCTAAGGGGTACATCCTGATACTGTGTATCAACAACGATAGAGCTGTCTACGACGAGAGATCTGTCGACGACAAGTGACCCGTTGACGACAGAGCTATTGACAACGAGAACTCCGATTTTTATTGCGAAGCCAGAAGACGCCTTTGTCTTCCTGATCTTCGTCGTCACGACGCGCGCTCATCAGCTTGTATTTCTTGTGGTTACTGCGGACTCAGAGCTCACGAAGAACTCCAATCCCTTCTCGCTCTACCGCTGAGGCGTCAGTCAAATCGAATGCGCGTCTTTGCAGTTGTGGCCGCAGTTGGGGTTTTTATGTCTGCAAAATGTCTGGACCGGTACGGAAATATTCCCGAACAGGGAGCGCGCAACTGGAACGTTGCAAGACAAAGGGTAGAGGA
>NXFV01001161.1:0-19733 GCA_002803225.1 Gamarada debralockiae | reverse complement strand
GGGGGGGGGGGGGGGGGGGTCGAGAAACAAGGACAGAATTATTCATTATCATCAATTATCAAATACTGATTACCCCTCTCAAACTTTTACACCTCAAACCCCAAAACAAACCCCCTATACACCCTTTTAAACTATTAACTCTCTGTAAAAACCCAAGACTAAATCAAAACTCGAATCCAACACCAAAGAAATCCAAAAGTTCGACTTTGTGACAATTTACTGCAACCAAAACAAAGCAGCGACAAAGCTTCCGCGAGGGACCTGTGAGGATTGTCAGAAAATTCAAGGTGAGGAATGGGTCAGGGGTACTTACGATGTTGCTGCGGCTGGTGCGGCTGCCATTGCGACAGAGTTAATTGTTTTTTGGTAAGTAAAGGGTGATTGAAGCGACTGTGCATATGATACAAGGCAGGAATGATGATGGTTACCGACCGTTGGGTCTCCAGGATTGAAACAATATATGGTGATTGTCACAAAGATGATGGCTGGGAAGTCAAACCGCGAGGAGCCGGTATGGAAAGAGGTATTGATCGACCTAACGAATTCAACTTTGAAAATAGATTGGCAGTAGATGCGAACAGACCGCCAAGAAGCGCTTTTGAAAGAAATAGATGAAAATTTGCTGATTGAGTTGACAATCGCCGCTTTCGGTAAGGAAGGAGTGCAATTGTGGCTTCACTTGCTTGAGTTCAGCCATGGCCACATTCCTAACAATGGCCGGCAATTATGACCGCATAACTTTCACAGAAAGAGGAGGAACAGCCGCAGCAAAGTCCGAAAACGTCATGCCCAAGAATAGACAGTGGGGAAAGGATAGGAAACAGACGGCGACCTCAAAAGGGATGCCTCTGCCCCTCTGCCGACCCAACAGCCTGAACACGTCCACCGAAGTTGATAATGGCTCAATGCGTGAATTGGAAAAGGAAGATACCATGAAAAATTCTCCATCAACATTCAGGATTCAGTTGAAGCGCATTGCTCCAATGGAGTGCCTCGAAGCCCGTGTGACGCCGTATCTTTGTTCGGAGTTCCTTACGCTTCATTCCAACTGTCGCAGCAGAGAGCACCTGTCACTTCTCGGCCCTACAATTGTCCATGCGCAGTCAAAGCAGCAGTAGCCATATCTTCATCTATCCAGCATGTCGCATAACCCTTCCGCTCCTATCGCGCCCTATATCTCATGTATGTTCGTCGGGAAGTAGTCGATTGTGTGGAGAGTCTGGGTAAACGATGCTGGATGCGGCAAGTGGGACAGAATAACAGAAGAGGACTGCGAGCATGTTGAGATTAGCAAGATTGAAGAACGTATGCACAAACAAATCACGCTCCCAAAACACCTGAATCCGGAGATGCTCATCAATTCGTTGCATTATATGCCAGCACACGCGACCAACCTCACAACCCCAATCACAAGCTCCCTCAACTCCAATTCCCTCCAGTACATCCTATATCCAAACACCAGACAGTGATCTGTCTCCCATCATCGACATTCATCTCCTATCGCCCTCACTTAAGAAGACTCACGGGAGACAAACTTCCTATCAAGGAGCTTGCATAGCAAAATTATCCATCTGCAGAGCCCCACACTCCGAAGAGTGCTGGCAACACACCACCGTTGGAAATTCGAGGTGGAGGTCGTGGCTGGCCCTGGTTACTTTTTGATGAAGAGAAAAGCTTCGAAGTTGCGAAAAAATGTTTGGCTTTTCTGTGGAGAGAATTGAGCTAGTGACTAAGCGAGACAAGGATCGTCAGCTTAGCACTTCGCGTCCTAGGTGCCTCTGCCTCTAACTTGCCAACTTCTTCTGCATCATCTCTTTGGTGGGTTTTTCTTTTCCCAACTTTAGAACGGTCCTTATCTCTCTTCGGATTTATTGCTTCTTGCTCATTTCTCATCAATCATCTCACCTGCTACCATGGAGCCAACTCCTCGATCTGAGAATGATCAGCGTCGCGTTGTACGGAAGAGAAACAGACCCCCTGTCTCGTGCGGGCACTGTAGGATCAGAAAGTAAGAGAGAAGTCAAAGGGTCTCCCAATTCTTCAAACTTCCCGGCCATATATGTTCTTTACAGGACTGATCCTTTTCAATCAGATTAAAATGCAATCGAGCAAAGCCATGCGAATCTTGCGTCAGGACCGGAGATGCAGCGACGTGCTCTTACGTTTCAAATCGTCCCAATGTATCTCGTGAAGGCCAGTTACCTTCAAACCAACCCTCCAGGGATGAGCTTATAACTCGAATTGATCGATTGGAGCAACTCGTCCTGTCAACCATGTCGAATCAACCTCCGCCAGCGCCCCCTGTCGCTGAAATTCCACAGCTCAATGTTGTGCCCAGTGGCTCCTCGATTAACCCAACGTGGCTCAAAAGCGCAGATCAGAGCCTCAAAGTTGAGAATGATGGTGAAGTTGATCAACTTTCCACAGCTTTGGGAGTCATGAAAGTCGATCCCGGCCAGACTATTTATTTGGGTGGGGCACATTGGGTATCTATCATGAGCGAAGTGGGTTTTCAAACCACATATTGGGGTGCTTGGCTGATCAATGAAAAGATACAAGAGTTCAAAAATTACCTTGATTCCAATCACGAAGAATTGGAACATGTCGCCCTTGAGAATAGAGCATCCGCGAAAGGTCCAGGGAAATCATCAAGCTTGCTCCTTGGTACTTCAGCTCCAAAGGCTTTGGAAGAGCTAATTTCCTATATTCCCCCTCGACCTATCGCGGATGAGCTTGTCACGCGTTGTTTCAACTATTATTCTTACACCTTGCGTAAGTCAGCAAAATACCATGACTTTCATGATATCTGACTATGGAATCAGCTATCATACACGAATCAGCATTTCGCAAACAAGTAAGTCTTAATGCCTTGATGCAATTTTGCTATCTGAAACCATCTCCAGTATGACGAGCATTGGAATGACCCAACAAAAACGAAAATAATCTGGCTTGCCTTACTTTTTGGGATGTTTCGTCTTGCTGTGCTGTCATACGAGGGAACCCAGAATGAAGCTTCTGCTTCGGATCTGGGTATCAGTGATGGATACAAGACGCAAGCAATTGAATGCCTTATCGCAGCGGACTACACGAATCCAGTGTCTCACACCATAGTAGCATTATTGCTCTACGTGCAAGCGGAATGGATGGGATCACAAGATGCCACTATCGACCTCTCGGTAGTGATTGGCATGGTGGTTCGTTTGGCTATGCGTATGGGGATCCACCGCGATTCAAAAGCCCATCCAGGCATCACGGCGTTTGAAGGGGAAATGCGTAGGCGTGTTTGGGCACGAATCCGTATCATGGACACTCTATACTCCTTCCAGGTCTCCCTTCCGACCACAGTTCGAGATTGCGAATGCGACTGTGAACTCCCACGAAATATATTTGACAGCGAGTTCGACGAAGACACCGTCAAGTTGCCTCCATCAAGACCACTCAGTGAGAATACTGAGGTGTCCTATACGGTGATAAAGACTCGGCTCATGCTTGTATTCGGAAGGATTTTGTCTCTTACTGAGTCCAGCGACTCCATCAGTACCGAAATGGTCAAGAAATATGAGCACGAATTGGATGAAATTCGAAAGGACATGCCTGCTCATTTTCAAATTCCTGCTCAGGGAGAAACGACGACGGCTTCCTTGAGCCTTAAAAGGATACAAATCAATCTCGACCGATTATATCAATCAGCACAATGTACCTTGCACCGCAAGTTTCTTCGACGCGAGTCCGCATCTATGACATATCGACGCTCTTGCATCGATGCAGCAATGACTCTACTCAGGCATCAAGCAACTTTACTTCTGGAGTGCGATTCTCTTTATCCACAGAACGTTAAGCAACGACATCTTTCCACTTTGACAACTCACGATTTCTTTGTTGCCTGCATGGCTGTTGCATTGGATCTTCATTATGGTTTTGAAGCGGAGCCAACCTCACCAAGTTTACAGGACATTGCTCTTTGGGGGTACGATCGACGATATGAGATGATTACTGCGCTCGAGACTTCCACTGAGTTCTGGAGGATCTCGAGGGAGGATTCTGCAGAAGGCGCCAAAGCCTATGGCATGTTTTCATTTGTGCTTGCCAAAGCGAAGAAAGCGCAACAGATGACAGGGGCGAGATTTGGAAGCAATATAACCACCCTTGAAAGCACCACCAACTATGAAGCAATTTCAATCCCCTCGGGCGAAACCACCGGGACGGAAGAAGCAGGATGGCCTCCAGATTTTGACATGGTAAGTCCAGAACCTTGAAACAATTTGGGGAGCTCAAGGAAATCTCTAACAGCAGCAAACAGGACTTATGGAATACGTGGAGAGGTGATGATGAGAGCTTTGAATCTTTCATGCAGTTGACGCCTCTTGAAAATGTAAACTTCGGGGTGTAGGTACTTCCGTATTATGTCCCTTTGGTTGACCTGCGAAGCAACAGTGTTGGGCAAAACGGTGATCCTAAAGTTTCGTACTATTTTGGCTCAGGCTGTTTGTTTTCGGACAACCAGGACATCTGGAGATACGCTCACTTTATCCCCGAGCAGGCCACACCACATCCTCTCGAACATGCCGCCAATTACTGGCCTCTCTTACTTTCTGTGCTGGTCACGTGTATTTCGACAGGGAGTCGGAGATACGGGGAGTTATGCCGGAATCAACTAGAGGAGGCCGGGCATAGACGTTTGAGATTATGACAATCTTCAAGTCATAGGAGAGATATAAATCAGCTTTCCTGCTGTCGAGATGGTTGTTCTTCAGACTCTTCATACCAATATCTTCCATCATCCCCCTCGATCACATCCACAAAAATCGTCAAAATGGCTGTGCCACCGCATTCCGGATACAACTTCACCAAGACGCTTCACAATGACATCTACACCTCCATCGATCCCACCAAATCCGACATGTCTCAGCCTTCCAAGGTTGTGCTAGTCACCGGTTCTGGGCGAGGAATCGGTCGTTCCATTGCCTTGCGATATGCCGAGTCAGGTGTTGCATGTATCATCATCTGTGCTCGAACATCCTCGGAACTCGACTCAGTCGAGAAAAAAATCAACAAGATCAGCTCCACTGTTCGAGTTCGCAAGTTCACCGCCGACATCACTGATGAGAAGAGTGTCGTCTCCCTCGCCGAGACTATTCGTGAGGAAGAGGGCAGACTAGACGTCCTGGTAAACAACGCAGGTATGAGCGCTCCCTGGACTCCGATCACGGAAAGCGACGCAGTGGCGTATTGGCAAACATTTAGCGTCAATTTCAACGGTACTTACCTCATGCTAAAGTCCTTCCTTCCGTTACTCGTCGAAACAGCCAAGAAGGAGAATACAATCGTTGACGTGGTGAACATGAGTTCCATCGGAGCCAACGTCAACATCCCAGGTGCTTCCGCATATCAAGTCTCCAAACTGGCGGTCTCAAGACTCACGGAGTTCGTGGCGTTGGAGTATGGGAAGCAGGGGGTTAATTGTGTTGCGATGCATCCGGGTGGTGTTTTGACGGAGCTGTCGAAGGATAATCTTGCGATTCGAGATTGTAAGTTTGGACTGGTTTTTCGAGGTGGGGAGATGCTGACGATGTGGATAGTTTTGGCAGATACTCCTGATTTGTGTGGCGGCTTTGTGGTCTGGCTTACGAAGGGACAGAGGACTTGGTTAGGCGGACGATATGTGAGCGCTACTTGGGATGTTGCGGAGTTGGAGGCTATGAAGGGTGATATTTTAGAAGGTGACAAGTTGAAGCAGCGCTTGGTTGTGTAGAGGGAGTGAGGCATTGGGGGTTTGGTTCACGTCACGTGGTCGACTTTTCCATGACATCCACATTCATGGAAGCCGTCTTATCTCCTCAATTCAAAACGTATAGCAATTATCTCCACTTTCGGTCCATCTTCCCAACTTCCTTCCGAAAGGAAAGTGTATGATCGCAACTTGATTCCGAGCAATACCTGCCGAGTCCAGACACGACCTGCGTCAACCAGAAGTCGGACAGTATCTACTATTGGAGATGTTTTCAAGATGAGTAACACAAACCTTAATCATCACTCACATGAGCCGAGAACACCTTCCCGTTTGCAAAGTTTTGTTGCAAGTCGCAAAACGGGCTGTCCCGAGTTCACGGCTCGTTGCATGTCATGAGTCCAAAAGGAGGCAGACTGCTGGCTCGTTTGTGATTACCACGGGAAAACACCTGCAAGATGCCGCGGTCTTCGGGACAGACGTGCAACAAAATCGAGGAGAGAAAAGAAGCTCACGAGAATCTGACTAAGTATAGATGAATCCCAGTTCGAGACGAGAATTCCTTGAATTTCTTCTGAGACAGAGGATAACATGATTAAGGAGCAGCAGCATCAGGTTAGCGATCGCTGGCACGAAACGAGCAAACCACCGCCCAATGAAAATCCGCGAGCATGAGTAAATTCTTTACAATCTTCGACGTGCAACAAAAACCTCTTGTCCCCCAATATGGCTATATTATTGGACGGAGTTTGACTGACCGTGCCTGCGTGCAGGAGCGGCATGCAGGTTCTTACGCTGTGGCTTGATGCCCAGTGGTTATTGGTTCAGGCTGTGGGTAAAGTGGAGAATTGTCTCAGATCAAATAAAATCGGCAGCATCTGCGACGTGCGACAAAGATCTTCTGTCAAATTTATTGGATTTTTGCACAATTATTTTTTATCGAATTCAGCGATTCTTTGCGCGGCTTCGGGTGGAAAATTGTGGGAGAGACTGTAAACTTGCTGACTTGTCTGCTTCAAGTCGTTTCTTACTCAGCCAGGTCTGGGCACAAGTGGTTGGGGAGATAAAATGGCTTGGGTACTTGGCATCACTAATGCGATGCACATTTTGGGAGGAACCGACGGCGGTTTCCACAATGCTGAGGAGATGAGCCAACTGGGGAAGAGATTGCCACAAGTCATGACCATGGCCATGGCCGTTGGGTTCTTCACAGCCTTCCCTTTCATGATCGCCATGATATTTGGTATGACGGACATGGATGCGGGCATTGCTTCTGCGCTTCCAAGTGCGGAAGGCTATTATCAAGTGTAGGTTTCTCTCAGCCTCACAATCCTGTTCTACCCAGAATGGCACGCCATACTCAAAGTACTTCTCTCGCATTGATCTATCTCGGAACTTTCCCTCCATGCCACCGTCGCCGCCGTGATCTTCGTCTACCTTTACGGGCTGCTGGACCTTGCTAGCATAACCGCATTTAGCACCATCGCCACGTATGCGGTTCTTAACCTCAACGCAACACACGCCATTCCACAAACTATTGTCCTCTTCAAGGATGCAAGGAATCTCTTCCGGCTCGCTACCTCAATCTTAGGTATCTCGGATACGTTTGTAATATATTCTCGGCGCTTTGGGTTACTGTTCTTGGGGTGCTTGTATGCTTTCCTTCGTCGCTGCGGGTCGCTGTTAAGACACGAATTATACTTCTATTATTCTTGCTGGTTTGTTTGGTGTCATTATTGCTTTTTGATTTATAATTTGGAAGAAGCACAATGGTCCGACGATTGACTGGGGGGATTTGAATGAGCTTGCTGCGAGCAAGGGGACTCAACTGAGGGATTGAGAATTTATTACGCTCTTGATGAGTTGCTATCAATCTCATTGAATGCCAAATCTCTTTCATATCTCATTGAAGGTGAAAATAAACACCCAAAAATATTGGAAATCCGTCCCGATTCGTTCCACTACAATTTGACCCTATATTCCTCGTCTATGACTACCAGCCCCTCCACACCACCCCGCTCCAAAACTTCCGTATCAACAATCAAATTTGCCAAAATGACAGCTTCAGAGGTGTCACTAGCATTATCACTGATCTTATGATGACAGCCGGGCATCTCGTGGAAAGTGCCTCCCATGTGGAAGATTTTCATGGGGTCGTTGTTCATTTTGTTGAGTACGCTCCCTTTGAGCACCACCACAGCGACGAACGCCCCGGCGTGGGTGTGAGGCGGGGTTGAGCCGTTGGGTGGAAAGGTTACTTGGAGGCCGACGACGGATTTACCTGGTGCATTAGGGAGGGCGTGTTGGTAGAGGGGCAGGATCGCGGGGAATGGGCGACTATAGGTAAGTCAGTGAACTGGGCGAAGAGGGTAGAAATGGGTAGAGTTGAAAGAGAAGGGCCATACGTGCTGTCGTAGATTGGCTCGACAAGAGGAAGTTGAGGGAGTGCAGTGGCCATGGCTGTGGTGAGTTGTGATGTCACGTGTTTCTGGAGGACTTTGTGGTGAAGCGTGAACGATAGCAATACTTGATCCTGCTTGGAACTTGGGCTTCTTTAAAACCATATTCTCTATCGTTTCAGTCGCTCATTCCGACAAGCCGACTCAGCTCACCCGTTCCGAACCCCTGAACGCACCCATCGTCCAGCGACGGAGCTGACGGAGCTCGTTAGGTAATACCCTCGCCAAGGTGCGGAGAAGCACGATATCGGGGACCACCCAAGGATGCATCGGGCTTACTCATCAAAGATGCCCAATGAGTTTCGTCTATCATTCGATCAAGATTCAAGAATCCTTTTGTTCGTGCAACTTCACAATTTCGGCGAAATTGCTCTCGCCGAAAGGCGTTGTATTACTGTGGAAGATCCTTCCGAGACGTGAAAATCCCAGCAAACGCGAGGAGAACTTGATAATCATATTGCAGGGCCAAGAACGTGAAAGATTCATAAAGCAAGGAAGATATGCCACTTGAGAACTTGCCATCTATAAATCTAATCGACCGCTCAAAACATTGCACAAGACATTCGAACACTTCAATCCCACTAGTTTGAAATCATGGCCTCTCAATCAATTCCCGCCACAATGCGAGCTATCTTGCAGCCCGAGACGACCTCCACAAACCTTATATTGACAGAACTCCAAGTCCCAAAACCAGACTTCGAGCTGAAAGAGCATCTCATCCGCGTGCATACCGCCGCCCCATGCGCAGGCGAACTACTCTGGGCCAGTTACGGCGTGCCAGTCTCAGAATCAAAAATAGCGATACCATGTGATGACGTCGCTGGGGTGGTAGTAGCCGCACCGCCATCTTCTCCATTCAAAGTCGGTAACGAAGTATATGCCCGCACCAATTACTACCGCACGGGCTGTGCTGCCGAATATGCGATTGCAACAACGGAAGAGCTGGCTCTCAAAGCGAAGAATTTGAGCTGGGCTGAAGCTGCTACTGTTCCACTCTCGTCATTGACGGCGTGGCAGGCTCTGTTTATTCAAGCTGGGCTTGGTTACTTCTCGCCGGAGCTGTATCGAGGAAAGCGAGTTCTAGTGACTGCTGCTTCTGGCGGAGTTGGAATTTGGGCTGTGCAACTTGCAAATTTAGCAGGTGCTGAGGTCGTTGGAACTTGCGGGCCTAAGAATGTTGACTTTGTGCGCTCACTTGGTGCGGCTGAAGTTCTCGATTATACGACGACAACTCTGAAGGAATGGGCCCAGGGCGAGGGGAAGAAGGTTGATTTGGTGCTCGATTGCGTGGGGAAGAAGTCATTGGAGGAGGCTTGGTGGGCCGTAAAGGATGGAGGAGTGCTTATTAGTATTTTACAGCCTCCTGAGCAGGCCAAGCCTGTAGACTGGATTGGGAAGGATGTGCGGGACTTGTTCTTCATCATGGCGCCTGACGGTGCTTCCCTAGCGCAGATTACGAAATTGGTTGAGGAAGAGAAGTGCAAACCGGTGTTGGACAGCGTATTTCCGTTCGAGAAGTATCAAGAAGCTTTCAAGCGGCTTGACAGTGGGCATGCCAGAGGAAAGGTTGTGATCGACGTTTTTGCCGAGGCATAGCATATTGTTCCACTACTTAGCAGCACTATCTGTAGGCTATAGGCGGCAACGAATCCTTTTGATACCTGACCTAACTTGCACGAGTAATGTGACAACAAAAATAAATGAAGTTCTGGAGCGACCGTGACTGCACCTCCATGGTCATGTGATTAGCCCGTCCATTTGATGCCCAGCCTTTCGCCGAAGCTCCAGAGTCAAATTTTGATTGAAACCAGGCACCAACAACGCACCAATCATGACAGTGCACCTGCAAAACCTGCAGGATATTGTCTGCCCTTTTTTTTCCGCTTGATATTGTTCTCCGCGGAGGAGTATGGCATGATGTGATGCTTGCAAAGCGCTCAAACGCGTTGATTAGCAGCACGCGTCCTGAGCCGTCCCCTCGTTCAACACTCGTCGGATTGAAGGTGCAACAATTGATATACATGGACAATGCCACCAATTATGGGGAATGAAGAACACAGGCTTAATTGTGGCAGTGACAGTGAGATATAATTTCACACAATTCCTTGTGAAGAAAATGGAAGGGCTCGGAACCGGCCAAAGCAGCCTAGACCATCAGACGGCTTATTAATGGGGGCATCTCCGACATTGTAACCCTCCCTTTTCACCACAAAAACACTCAGTCGATTCGAGACACAAACTCGTCTTTGGTTACACAATTCGTTGCTGATTGAAACTCACCGAGTTATCCTCATCAATCATGTCCTCAGAAACTGAAAGAGACCCCTCGATTCTCTTCAAGATTCGGAGTTCTCTGGCATGCGTGCCGTGCCGTGCCGTTCAAGACATGTCAAGTGCCATGCCAACAAGCCAAATTGCATCTGTTGTGAAGCTGATGGCAGGAACTGCCATTATGTTCAATCGAGACGGGGATTGAAGTACAATACGACGCCCGCAAACTCTTCGGGTGACAAAATCCCAGGGGAGCAATTGGGCCCAGATTCTATGCACCATCAGACGATGAGCGTTGTGACCAGAAGTCTACCCCATCAAAACCCAGAAACGGAACCAACGCCTCCACCAGTGATGGGTCTACCTCTGCCACAGATCTTGGGATGCCAAAGCAGCCGCAGTTTGGAACAGCCAGCCCCAAATACCACTCATAACAGCACTACCACCTATCTCGATCTTTACTACACTTTCTTCCATCATGCGCATCCATACGTTGTACCACGTAGGCACTTTGGCGCTTATCTCAGAACGAACAGGAGCCAGATTGAGGGTCTGCTCGTCGTGTTGGAATTCGTTGCGTCAACCTAGACTACCGATGGCCAATCTGCACAGCTGAAGCAGCGTGCCATCGATACAATGTCATGTCATGATCTGCCTCTGACGGGCTTCAGTGTCCAGGCTCTTCTCATTCTTGCAATATCCGTACAATGCTGCAACGGTTTCGAGCTTGCCCGATCCTTCCTGGACAAAGCCATCAGTGTTGCGCTAGAAATCGGCATGCACTTCAATCTCTTCGCAGCGGCCAATGGAAATGGTGATCCAGTTTTGGAAGAAAGTTGGAGAAGGACTTGGTGGGGCTTGTACATTGTCGACGGCGTTTTCGAAGTCATTCGCAGATCTTCAAGTTTTACACTGTGGAACATCCAGACCGATGTAGACTTGCCTTGTGAAGAGAAAGACTTCAATTCCGAGGTATGCGTCCGAGAGGAAGCTGATCAATTGTTGCTGATGTTCATAGACCATTCCTGTATCCAACACAATTTTTGAGTACAACGAAAGAGACTTCGCTGAAAATGAAGTATCTTTTTCCTCCTTTGCATATCTAATAGATGTTGTGCGCATTATGGGCTCTGTCATGGCAATTGTGGGAGACGGCGGGAATTTTTCTGAATCGTTGATCGATGATGTAGATAGAGAGCTAGTGAACTGGGAGTTGCATTTGCCAGAGGATAAGAAAGATGTGCTCAGGGGTAATGGAGAAACCGACGAACCACTGTTTTATGCTCACATGGCATTCAACGTGTAAGTCCTGGCATCCACTTATGTGCACAGAGGTTGTTCTCGCTTGATTCCAGTATTCGACTGACCTCTAGCAGTACAAAGGTTTATCTTCATCGAAACGGTCACGGCTTGTTCATTCTCCTGTCGAGAATCTAGCAAAATGCGCTCCCACACCACCTGTGTCAGAAGTACCAACTTCGCAACGAAAAGCATATTGGCTGTCTACGAAGAAGACCATGGATGGTACCGAACGAGCTCTTAATCTTTTCACCGCTCCTACCGCCTGCATCAGACACACGCCTCTCATCGTTTGCGCCATTGCTATATCGATATTGGCGGAGCTGTCTGCCTGTAGCTACATTCTACAAGAACAGTACGACGCAGCACGCACACGAATTCGTCTTGGTATTGGAACTCTGAAAGAATACGGAAAAGTATGGCCGGTTGGTGGTCAAACACTTTCCGAAGTGAAGACCATCGCAAGAGAAGTCTTTGCCATGGCGGCGCAGAGGAACGGGCCTTCTAACGGAACCCATCCAGACCCAGCGCTAATGGATTTGCTCCATCGTGGGATATACAAAGCTATTTCGATGAATTTGGGACACTGGATTATCTCAATCTCTTGGAAATCTCTTCGCAAAATTAGGAGTTTGTCCTGCAAGAGTGAGTGGGGATTCCGCGACCCTACTGTCTGTCCTACATCCTCCACTCAGCCTCGACGATATATCGCTAAGTTTTGATTGGAATGGGGCCAAGATGCGGTCCTTGGCTGGCTTAGTGGGACGGAGCCTAGCACCTGAATTTACCCGCCCCTCTTACTATCGTCTTCTCAAGTCATGAAAAAACTGGCGAAGCAAAGTCGCGTTTGATGTGTCTAATTCCCCACTCTTCAAAATGACTCTCATTCGGATTTTTGCCTGTACATTGATAGGTTTCATCCCGTTTCTTATCTACAAATACATTGTTCACCCCGCTTTCTTATCCCCACTCTCGAAAATTCCGAGCGCGCATTTCACGAGTCCGTTCTCAAATGGATGGATTCAATGGCAGCGATTTCGTGGAAGAGACACGTGACAATCGTGATATCTGTGAAGGACAGATATGAGATCCGCTTGGAGAATCGAATTGAAAAGAAATTGTTAGAATTTCTTTACGCAAACCAGAGCTTAGAGATGATCACCCTCGAAAGGTTGCTGGCTGAATGTGGGTGCTGTGTGATCCTAAAAAAAAGTTGAGGGTGCTCTCTATCTAAGATGTGCGGCCCGCGATCATCGAAAACCGACTATAAGGGAGCCTGAATTGGACGCCGACTGTTTAAAGCAATTTCGGTGGGGACTTCCCTACGAAAGACAGCCATAATCGGCAGCTCCCAAAAACAGGTGAGTCACGGAGGTCGGTGTGGATCATCTACAGCGTCCTTTCAGGTTTTCTGTGAAGGTCTGAATTAGACGTAGGCGGCTGAACTTAATGGCATGTTTATAGTGAGGCTTCCTCCAAATCTAGTCACATGGCGTAGCTCCTACGTAGACCAAATCTAGAATTGACTGGGCATGAGAACTGTTGAGTAGGGGAAAATTGGATTAGCCACACTTTGTTTCGTGAGGAGGTTCCCTACAAAACAGCCGAGCCTATTAAACCATGCGGCGCAGGCCCTCGCTGACTAGCGGGGCTGGGGGCAGATGATCACAGTGCGCAGGACTTGCTAGCTCTTGCAGTTGGAAGGGTCCTTAGCGAATGTGGCAAGCCAAGACGCACAAGTGCCGGCAAAAATAGGGGTAACTTTGCATATCGCACATTCGCACTAGCAACTTTAGCAGAATTAGTTGAGCCATTCAGCTGGCGTCAGGTTATGACGTATATGTCATACGACGCCCCACGTGGGATGTCGTACGAGGTACAAGTTCCAGCATATATTTAGTTTCTCGACAAGACGGGTCTCTTAATTACGACCGTCACACAGCAATCGGAGTCGACCATTGAGTCTTCGCAATGGTCGCGGGACTTGCGTGCCGACGTATCGCAGCGACCGGCTTACGATACAGAGCCTTCCACACCTCTTCGGCCAGGTTCGCACTGAGCCAACGGCAGATGGAAATCGTGAAGTCCACCGCGTCTGTACTTACAGACCACGGCATCGCCATCACATCTCACTTCTACAAACGCATGCTTCGAAACCGCCCTAAGCTCAAAAATATCTTTAACATCGCTAATCAGGAAACTAGAGCGCAACCGGCAGCTTTAGCTCACGTAGTGTAGGCATACGCTTCCAACATCGATAATCTGAGAGCTCTGACCACAGCCGTCTCTCGAATCAGCCACTGACACGCGAGCTTAGGCGTTACCGCAGACTAATACCCTATTGTTGGAGAGCATCTTCTCGCCTCGATCAAGGAGGTTCTCGGAGACGCGGTAGATGAATCTGTTCTAGACGCTTAGAAAGCTGCATATCAACAACTTGCGGATACCTTCATCGACTTCGAGAAAGGCCTCTACGACAAAGCGATCCATATGCCTAGTGGCTGGAATGGCTGGCGACAATTCAAGGTAGCTCGAAAGTTGCGTGAAAGTGGCGAGATTATCTCATTCTATCTGGCATCTAGCGACAGGGGAGCTTTACTACTATTCAAAAGGAGGGAGAATCGTGGGGTTGCTAGAACCCGAGATACATGTAAACAACCGTCACCATAGCAACCAACAACAGTATAGGTTTCATCTGACAAGATCCTTTCCTAAGAGCAAATGCGCACCAAATGCGGCTGTATTGGCCAGCTAGAACTGAGCAATGAGCCACACTAGCTGAATATCTGCCCTTTGGCAACGCCTTCGCTACGATTGGTCCAATCGTATGCTTTCCCTTGCAGCAACCAATCGTTTCGTAAAGTGCTTACTTTTTGGCAGGGTAGGCGATTAAGGCGACCAGGCTGCGAAATGACACCTTCGCAATCGGTTGTCGTGACCCATCAAGTCGATGTTGGGACTTTGAATAGGACGCGAACCACGGAAGGAACTATAAGGCCGACAGCTCGATTGTCGAGATGGCGGATCGTTATATTGGAGCCGCGCACCCCTACAGATCCATAGCTACTGATCTGTTGGGACTTAAAAACAGCGATCATTCACTTAAAATTTCTGCGGTTAAACTACCACGACTGCTTTTACATCCGTTCGACCCCATCGTGCCTCGAATGGAGAGAAAGCGTGCGTCAAAGCCTAAAGTGAAAACTGGATGCTGGACTTGTAAGTTTCTCTTTAGTCCACTCCTATGAGGTCTAATTGACAGATATCAAGGCAAGTAGGTTGCTTTTAGGCACGGCGGGCGTGAGCGTACTCCACTCAAGTCAACTCAGAGCGCTGATCATTGTCTTCTTCACAGAATCAGACATGTCAAGTGTGATGAAGGGCGGCCAGAGGTAAGTCATATCGAGAGAGTCTTATTTAGGTTGCGGGTTTCCGAGAGCGATTCTGCAATCATTCCTGAGACAGATGATCCGAGGACCCACCTGGTGAAACAATCGTTGACTCTATCTCCATGTAGTGCATTCGATGCCGGAAGGCCGGCTTCGATTGCGACGGATATCCAGACTCTTCAACCGACTTTCCCAAACGAGCGATTTTGCCAAAATCCGACAAGCTTTCGCTGACTGGATGGAGGATTTGGAGCCCAACAGTAAGTAATCTTGCCCACCGCGAACTCGATAAGAAAAAGGGACTGAAAACCTCGCAGGTGGTCCAGTTGTCAAGCAACCTTGGGGAACGCTGTTTCACACTAAATCGGAATACCAATACTTTGAATTCTTCCAGAGGAAGACTGCGTCTCAGCTATCCGGGTACTTCGACACCAATGTTTGGGCCGCTTGATCCTCCAAGCTTGTGAGCATGAAGAATTCGCAAGACATGGCGTCTTGGCACTTGCTGCTCTCAACAAGACTATTGAAGCGATATCTGCTCGGGGTGCACTTTGGCTACAGCTGAAAGCAATCGTCAGATCGCTACACACCGCCACGAAGTTGCATTTAAAGTATCATGCAAAATCGCTCAGATTGATACGGCAGCGTACCGCCGATGTTAGGGATGAGTATCATCTTATCATCTTCGGAATCTTCTGGTAATCTCAGACGACAATTTTTCGAATTCGCTTCTAACGCGGTTAGTCAGCGTCGCCGCTCTGATTATGCGCCGCTCACCGTCGCCTCACCCTCCACCCAGGGTTGACAGATATTCCCGCACCACTTTAAAAATTCAACCCTTATTAACTTTGTAACGCCAAATCCAAATGAGCTATAAAATATACCGCCTTCATCTTGAAAAGGGCGCCTTTATATTTTGTACAAAAAGTTTTAATATAAATCATTTTTAAAAGAGTTGTGGTCGTATCTTTCTTTGAAGTGGTGCACGAATTCTGTCACCCTGGTGCTCTACTCAGGTTGCTTAGTCACGTTCCTGCTCTCATAATATCCGGTTCTATCGTACAAAAGTTGTCAACTCTATACAACTATATTCAAGGGGACCAAGTTGATTCGAGGGCAATTTATGTCTTTTACCCCTGAAACTATTATGCCGTCAGCATGTTTCTTCTTATTTATAGAATCTTCATATTGAATCAATCAATTAATGAACTGAGCACTTGAGATATGGCAGTAAAGATCTCCTTTTTCAACCTTTCTTCGTTCGCTCGAGTGCTCAACTCATGTATAGAAAGGGAAGAATGTATGTCTAATCGGTTGTTGTCTGCCATGTATACCTATTTGTCCGCCTTGAAAACATATTCCCGCCATCTCTTCCCCTGGGTATGTCCACAAGTCAAGACCCGTGCAGGCACCAATGCTAGCCGACTCGAGGCTACCATAAGGATCCACACCGTATGCGAATTCAAGAAAGTCAGGTAATGGTGTCTTGGACTGTCCCTAGCACTTGCTCTGCGCCTTCGACTTTGTCAAGGTTGGTCGCCGGAGGTACCGCGACAGTGATGCAGTTCCCTCTATCTGTCACATCTGTCATTGATAGACATGCTTAATCAGAACCAGAAGATACAGCAACCCATATTCTAACTTTTATTCTTTAATAAGCGGTTTCTGGCTATACAAAACGAACTCTTGAAGTTCAGTTTCGACCCATGTCACAGGGCCATTTATACCTCAATATATTCAGACATTAAAACCGAGAGAAACAGTGAAGGTGATATCGATGCCGTAGTTGTGCTCCGTTGCTTAATCTATGCCCTCCAAAAGTTTCGGTAAGACAGTGTCTGTGAAAGCCCAAACATTACTTGAGTAGTCCGGGCACCAGAGACCTCCCGTGTACCACGTATCCTTGTGGCCTTGGAGCGCATACAGATTCTGAACGAACCCGGCTTCAAGCTGCTCGACAGATTGGCCCCACCCGACGCTGGAGTGGTTGGAGATTGCAACAACCTCGGAACTAGGGGTACTACTACCAATGGGTGGGAACGCGCCACCGTCGTACAGCGTTTTCATCTCCGCTATAATGGCATCCTTTGCTTCGCTCTCACTCAAGTTCTCCTCAGCGAAAAAGATAATCCAGAAGTAGCCCGATGCCCCGTTCCACGTAATACTGAAGCTATATGGTTTCTGTGCGCTCGTCGAGTTGGCAGGAGTTACGAACGACACAGAGGTATTGTCAGGAATCAGATTCGTCTTTAGAACGGCTGTATATACTGTCCCATACGACCAGGTGCTAAATACGGCCTTTTCCTGCTCGTCAAGGGCCAATACTGCTAGGTTGTCGATTGATGGTTGGGAGGCCACGAGCAGGCGCTTTGCGGAGACTAGTGTTCTCTTTCTGGTCTGGAGGTCCTCCACGACAAGGCTGATGCCGTGATCAGATCGATTTGCCTCTACGACAGTGCTAGTGAGCACTACGTCGTCGCCCAAAAGCCGCTCTGCATCACCATATAGCAAGCTGTTGTTAAAGGGGACGGGGTCGAAGAAGGTGTTGTTGAGGAAGCCTTCTACAACAGGTGCGCCAAAGTTCTTAACCACGAATAGAGTTGGATTCGGCGTGTTGATGTCTTGTCCAGAGACGACAGCAAGGATGGGTGCCATGTCCTCCAAGTTATATTTCGCGACGAAGTCCGAGAAGGGCAGTAGGAGATCCGCCGGGATTTGATCTCCAGGAGGGAAGTTCCAGTATCCCGGAAGCATAATGTCATTCCAGGGCACGATAATGTCGTAATACTTCTGGAGCGCGGCGATTGACAAGTTTAGCGGTGGAGCAGCGGGGGTATTAGGAACAAGGTTGCCAGTGTTCGAATCAACATTGACTGTATCGGACGAGAAGAGAACGTTAGGTTGCAAAGGGATCCCGAAGCGCTCGAAGAAGGCTTTGGCACCCTTGTAATCGATATAGGATTGGACCCCATAGTTGAATGCTTCGCCGGTCTCAGGGTCGGGGTAAGTATTAACGTGACCCCCCTAGTCGACGTCGTCAGCTATTTTGACCCCTCGCCATATTAATCAGAATGCCTACCAAGACAGCCTCCATCTCGATAAGAAGGACACTTTTCCCATAATCCTCACGGAGACGGACTGCTGCGTATGTGCCGCTAGCACCTCCTCCCATAATTGCTACATCCGTGTTCACGATGGGGAGGGGGTAGGATCCGGCAATGACCACTCTGGAAAGAGCGAAAGCCCTAAGGAGAGTACCCAGAGAGCTTCTCCATATCCAAGACTTTGAGATAGGCATGGCTAGGTATTTATGCCTCATACGCTAAGTCGACCTATACAAGTTGGAAATAGAACAACCCAAACAAGATGTTCGAGAATAAGGTAAGAAGATGTTCGAGAACAAGGTCATTGTTTTATTGCTTAGTGTTGTAAGAAGTTAAATAATTAGCCACTATAAGTAATCACACTTAGAGTCACAATTTTGGCAGGAGATTGAGCGGTGAATCTTTTCCGAGCTTTGCTGGAGTCGAAGCCGGGCACGCAGTCTTCTCATCTGCTTGCAAGGTTGCATTTATAGGCGCTGGCCTGCATCACTTTACTGTCAGCCTGCATGCGTCCTTTACTAAGGTGCCCGGGCCCTGGCAGTACACGCGATTGCTGTCGCTTCCTTGTTTTACTCATCATTGCCAACACTTTCGCCCTATTGTCAACCCATCCGATGCTGGGGAGAAACTCGACCATAGTATCCAATGGCGATACGCTGGACTAGAACTTAGGGGGTACTGTTGTATTGTCACTGAATCTTAGGGATCCCAACTGTTGCGGGGTTTCCTGCGATGCCTTAAGGTCTCGGCGCTACTCGAGTTCCCCGCTGGGTAAAAATACCGGCTAAACTACCATTAATGTACTAATTGTCAGAACTTACTACGCCCCTGGTCGGGGCTAGTCAGCGAAAGCGGAATGTAAGCCGAAAGCGATATAAGGTTTTAATTTAGTGAGAAAATCGCAAGAATTTTACTTTGAAATTATATAAAAACACTTAATAACTTTTATATTTGGGAAATAGAATATATTAAAAAGTTATAAATATTAATATAATAATATAAATTTACGATTTTATATCTTTTTTAAATTAATATATAGTTAATTAAGCTACTAATAAAACGATTCAGTAGTTTCTAAGGGTCAATTTAGTATCAGATTTATAGGCGAAAAATCGCGAAAATCGCGAAAATGAATATTTTTATGAAGGTAGTTGAGCTCTAATCTCACCAACTTAGATTTTGGAGGAGCCATTTAGTACCCCTGCTCTCTACAGTTGTTACTCAAGATCTCAAGGTATCTCGCCGGGCTACATGCGCTGCTTCTTTCCTTTTTTCCAAGGTCGGTTAGTAAACCTGGCCGCTTCAACTCAGGCGCTAATCACCCTCGGCTCACCCTCGGCTCAGCCAGATTGCCTGAGCTGTCCAAGCAACCTGAGCAGTCCCTGAGCACTGCCCACTTAATTAATAAGGCTAGGTGTTGGCTTAGGGCATACATTATATAATTTTGTTAAGTTTTAAGAAGACCCTATTTAGGCTCCCTAAA
>NXFV01001159.1:0-12140 GCA_002803225.1 Gamarada debralockiae | reverse complement strand
GTGACTCAGCAGGCAGCACTATCTGCCTAGAACCAGAGTCACCTGATTACTCATTCCAACACTTACATTGATCCTCCTAATTGGCAAATGAAGCTTCTCGGACTGGACTTGGGACAGGAGGAAACCACATAAGAGGACTAGTGTTGCGAGCATCTTGCCCTTATGTCCTACACTCAATTATGCTGACTTCAAGAGCAGAACGTGTCTTGGTCGTTGACAAGTGTGTGTTTGCGGAATCAACTAACAGTTATGGAAGATGGAAGCTTGGAAGGATCATGCGATTGAGACGCTGTGCCGCACTCACAGATTTCCTCAAGAAACTGATCACGTGGTAATCCTTACCACAGCCACTGATTCCTATAAAATCATATCCATCAAGAAAGATACGTAATGAAACGAATTTGGTAGAAATTGCAGGAAAATCGAACGTTTTCATAACATGGCTTGTTGCTTGGTTATTGAAATATCTCAGCCAAGATTGAGGATAAATCTCCCTATCTTAGAATTCCTGAGCAACGACTCCTCTATCGTACTCATAGAAATCGGCTATGTCATGATTTTGGAATAAGCTGAAAGGAAAAAAGGATAAACAACGTGCAGAAGTTTCTCAAGGGGTATTTTAGGGATCTGAGAGCAAGCAGCAAATAATACGATAAGGGTGATGCATGATAGCCTCCAAATATCATGCAGGAAAATACTTTAGAACCCCCAAAAAGCCATAACAGATATACCATAACTTGACTGGTTCAAAGTACCAAGATCATTTGACTAAAAGCTCTAGATAATTCTGACTTCCCTCGTCTCCCCTCCCACTTCCGCATGCCCGCTAGCAACGGGAACTTGCACTATGCAACGACGTCGAAACGTTCCTTCTGCATCTTCAACACGCTGCAATATCAGGGAAATGATAACATCCCCTTCTGGATACCGCCACTTGAGAAGTTGAAATAGACTCAGTTGCTGCAGAACTGGTTGATACGAGTCCGAAAATCCAGGGTGTTTTCATCGATGTTGCAAACGAGCTGTACTGGGTCTTCAGGAAAGCGCTCATTTGGTGCGAACTTTAGTCTTGGATCAAAGTTATGGTGAAAGCCGAAATATTTCTTAGGCCGCCCATCGTCATTTATGTAAGGCGTGAATCCGCTCCATTCTGCGGCTTCTTTCCATGGACCACGCATTCGCAAACCCCGATTCGACTCGACCATATATGTCACCGTCCTGAGGAACAACAACACAATCGACAACTTCTGATATTGGTCCCACAAAATGGCCGGGGCACCGTTGCTCGAAATAGGGGCATATTCGTTCCTATCACCTTCTTCCGCATCCCTTGGCAGCCCCATTACTGTGCTCGTACCAGATCCACCAAGCTTCAAACCTCACTTCTACAATCTTGCCGTTCAAGGACACTATCTCAAATGCCGTTCCTCCAGTAGCATCCGAAAGCTCTCTTACAGCTCCAACTAGAAAACTAATGAGCTTAGAGAACTCTATATCCACTACTATCTCTATTATTAAATTTAAAGTTGCTTTATATCCAACCCCACCAATCAATATCGAAGCGCTTTCTTGAAATTCTTGGCATGCCAGGAGGTTGACGAAGCACTTAAAATGAGAGTCAATTAAGCTTTGAGCGACGTATCTATTGATGGAAGAAAACTCGGCGGATGGTGCGGGACAAGCTCCGGAGATGGCAAAGGTAACAGGGATGTCGGAGTCCCTTCATGACCCATGAGTATCGTACCGCTGAGTTAGGTAGTTGTAGGTTTGGTGAAAATCAAATGCGATAGTGGGTGGATGGATATGATCTGAAATAATTCAATGCTAGTTGTTATTGAAGACAGAGAAGGAACGTACTTTGCTTTATTAGAGAGATAGAATATATCCCTACACATAGGAGCACTATGATAATAGCTAGAGAGAGAAAATGCATTTTAATAAAGAAACAGTTTTGTATTAGAGTGTGGTCATTTTTGTGGATGGAGGTTTATAGCTTTTCTGACTTTCTTGTATTATGAGTCATCGGAGATAGTCACTATTGTGAGATCATCGATAGGCTAATGGCTCTAGGGCCACCTATTACACACACACCTTAGATGAAAAACTAGGGGTATTCTTATAACTCTATCTGGTTCAGAGCCCCTATTCGATTTATTAAATGCCAGCTCGACCTACCGTTTCAACATCTTGAATACCTCCACTTTTCTCGATCGTTATAGGGCTAGTTAGCCTATATCAATGGCCTGACTGACTCTGAGGTATTCGTGGGACTGCAGATTATCATATGGCGGAGGAGTTATTCTTGGCACGCCATTGGCAAGGGTTTTAAGCTCAAATCAATGTACAATCATGTGGCGGAAGTGAAGGCGGATTTTGTATGGGAACTAGGTCTAGTTAGACAAGGCACAACGTTTGTAAATTAAAAGCTATAAAGGCAAGATATATCAATAGACTATCTATTTTATACTTAAATACATAGAATACCTACTTCTTACTTTACTTTAATGTTATGCATATTATAATTAAATAATAAGAAAATAATCTATTCTTTCCTAGTTATATATAACTTTAAATTTAGCCACACATGATTTTTTTAATCACGTTTTACGCTAAGACGGTTCACCACCGGTTTGGGGGCCCACGTGGGCCAGTTTGACCCCACCGCGGGTCGGGTCGACCCATGGTGCAGTTCCAAGGGGTAGTTGGGGCCCCATGGTGCCCCATGACGCGCCCTATGCCTGGCTGCATGGAATTGAAGAAGCAAAGACCCGCCAGCGATTTGGCCTTGTTCTTAACAATGAAAGAAGGTGAGTATTGAGTGCCAACCGAGTGCTCCTAGCCTACGAGTGTGTACTTAACTCAGGAGTCTATGACAACCTATTCATTGACCTTCTCAAGAGTGATTATATGGAGCTCATGCCACTGCTACTACCGGTAGCCTTGGAATCTGTCCTCGGAGACCCTCTTTAGGCAAAACTCAAAATATTGCTGGATCTTCTTCGGAATAAAAGTCCTGCAACCAAATATGCAACATCCGATCTTTGACAGTATTTAGACATATATGAGTTCTTACGAGAACTTCCCTAAAGCCTCGCTACTCTTCCATCTTCGAGACCAACATATCTAATACACCTTTTGTGTCGACAGAGTTACCCCTGAGAGGAGCCAACCCAGCGCGTGGAAGTGCAAGCCGTGCCTCAACAAGTGGTGTAAGCATAGTCCCAAGTTACAAACTAGTATCCTACACAGACAGTAGCAGATGCACGGGTATTAGTATTCGGTTATTTTAGGACTCTAGTCTTTCAGTTTTCCCTTTACAACCAGTCTACCAGGGCCACCGCACTGGTCTTATATGGTGTTAATAGTTCTACTTGAAAATTAGATCATATCACTGTCGGTTTTGGACAAGGCAAATGCAGAGTCTGTGGGGATTACGCACTATTTCATAACACTAAATTATACGATTTAAAGTGTAAGGATTGTGATTATTTCGCTAATGTTATCGCATAATACGATGTGTACCGCATATCAAGGAGAGTGGTAAAGCCATGGGCCCATAGCTATGCAAATGCCAAAGCACAAATTGTAATGTCCCAACCTTTCCAACGTCCCAAGTCTACCCTCCCATTTCCTACCCAAGCCCAACCTATACCATAGTGATCCCTTTACTGAGCCTGGCACCTAACAGACCCAACAGGAACAGTCCCCACACTCCCAAGCAAAAGCGTTGTCTCAACCGTCGTGAACGAAACCTCACTGCTGAAAACTTGTCCCTGCAAATCGCTGAATACCTGGCAGCTGGCAAACTTAAATCCTTCCAAGTCAATAACTTGTGCAGAGAAAATATCCGAAACGACGTTGAGGGAGAAAGCAGTGTTGTCGACGGGAACTTCGTGTTGTGTTGCGTCTTCGCCGGAGATACCGTTGAGTTGAATGCGGATTGTTTTGGAGGCGGGGGGTGTGGTAAGGGGCGCTGGGGCGGCGAGGGAGAGGGAGGTGAAGAGGGCCATGGTGGCGATGAGGGAGGTTGTGAATTGCATTTTGTGGGTTGGGTTTGGTGGGTTGGTTGATTTGATTTGTGTGGTATGGTGTGATGATGTGATGAGGTTTGAGGAAGTTTGTTGAGGATGAAGTGATGAGATTGAAATCGAGAGAATGTGTGATAACTCGAATGAAGCAGAGACAGAAAATATAATAGGACAAGGTGTAGATATGAAAGTGAAGTGATTGTTGTTGAAGTTAATGAGAAAAATCAAGAGAGGATCCCTCGTCAGTATATATATTCTTTTTTGCTTGACTCTCTATTACCTCAGCTCCAACGCGGCTATTTTTGCTATTCTCAGACAGCGACCTCTTTCAGCTATTTGGAGCTTCACTCAGCACGTGGCACCAGTACACTGGGCCATATAAATGGCGGGTGTCAGCGGCTATTCAAGTTGCCGCTAGGTCGCTTCCTTCTTTGTTGCTTCGCCGAGTGAGGCGCAAGCGGGAGCCCGCCCAGTGTGACATTTGATTTGATTTGATTAGATTAGATTATTGACTCTTACTCAAGTCAAATCAAGTAAATATAAACTTAAATCAAAATCAAATCAACTCAAATTAACTTTCTTAAATAAAACCTTAATCAAAATCAAGTCAACTCAAATCAAGTCAGATCATAGTTGATTAGGTTGATTTCTTCGTGCCACAATGAGCTGCTGCCGGCTTCCTTCCTGCGAAGCGTTTAGCGAGAATTGCTTGACTTGCTTCAAGTGCTTACGACACTTGCCAACTTTGGAAGCAATAGCACCAGAAGAGTAGCGGCCGACGAGAAGATTATTAATGTTACAAGTCCAAATTTTAGTCGCTTTTGTCCGTAATATGGCAAAATTGAGGTATTATGGAAGTTCGGGGAATTTTTGAGGATTGGAATTGTCTAATGCTACTGGATTCCGACATAGATGAACACTAGTATTGTCATTGCTTTGAAAGACTTCAAAAGTTTTTATTTTTTTTTATTTTTTTTTCCAAATAAGAATTATCGATAATTTCGTACGTGGCGGTTGTTCACGGAGATGTGCTTGCCCGAATTTTAGGGAAAGTGATGCACAAAATTCCGATACGCTTCTTAACTATGTCGGCCTGGTGTATCATTTTCGCAATATGGGAATATCACTATATTTTCAAATATGGTGATATTTTATCGATATGGCCATATATATATATATATGGTGATTTCGATTCTATCTAAGCCTTATCGGAACAGTCATATTGATAGGAAATGGCTATATTTGGTCACTTTTTTTGAGGTTATTACAAATATCAGTACTAGCACCAAGTGCCCAAAAATCAATAAAACTCCAACATCACTCCTAAAAAGCAGTCCCAAGATACTAATCTAATTTACAAAAAGTCTTCGTTTTTCCTTGCTATCTTCGTTCATCTTACCCCTCTCCCACTACGCGTCACCGGCCCCTAAACCTCCTTATCTGCCATATCCACTCCAACTGTATCTAAGGCAATTCAAGTCTTTTTGAAATCCTGAAGCAGTTTTTAACTAGTTAAAGACTTAAAAACTCTTAGAAAAGTATTAGAATTCGTCAAGGTCGAAAATCAGGATGCGGACTGCTACATGTAGTAGTACTAACAAGGGCTTGGAACCCGGGGCATAAACGCCCAGCAGAATGTATGTCTTAATTTACATACAAAAATAGTGTTTCTAAGGACGCTTCCCTGATATCTAATAACCTGGATAATAATCCTTCGTAGATCTTACGTCTCAGAAGGTTTCAAGGTTATGGCACTGGCCCCGGCCTCCCCTAGCCCCCCTATTAGAACGATCCGAGTTCCGCGGCCAATAAGAATCGAAAGCGTTATATATTTATGGCCATTTTGCCATAAAATGGTAATATTGGCAATAAATGGTGATAACTGGTAGTTATGGCCATAAAACCTATGGTATATGGTGGTATCACTCATATTTTGAAAATGATATACCAGGCCAAGTGTGGAAGAAATATGTGGAACTAGATATAGGATAGGAAAGTAGAGAGGCGTTCCTAGTAGTATGATAGTTATGGCGAATATTATGAAATCGCCTATACAAAATCACCTATACCAAATCGCCCATAAGCCTGGCTGTGTGTGAGTTATGCGTGGGTTACGCGCCTAGCTTAATATGTGGGAGCCTAGTGCACTAGCGCGTCCTAGAGTTATATTAGACTTTGTAGACTTGCTGAACTTTTCCTTTTGTCCTTAGCTTAGTATTTTCGTTAGTTCAGTATTTTACTGCGTAAGGTCTTCAATGCGTGAGACCCTAATATGTAGTCGACCTTAGCGCCCTCCTCCACTAGCTCGAGCTGCTCTGGCCACTGCTATAACCATAGTGCCCTTGTACAAACTCTCGCGTGACATTGTTATAATCCTAGGCCTATGGAGGCAGTGGATCGTCGGCCTAGGCGGCCTCTCCTCTATCATGGCGCTCGACAGCATATATGACAGCCGCTAGCGCGCTCCATCTAAGCATTAGTACTACTTGATGCAGAAGGTCATTATTAATGAGATCATGGCTAGGGTCAGGAATAGCCTTAGTAATCAGGAGGTGATTAAGGTAGTTATAGAGAGTATGGAGCAGGAGCGTGTCCATACGAACGCCGGGATCAAGGATATATAAAAGAAGGTGCGAGAGCAGTAGGATTAGTATAAAAATTAATAATTTAGCTCTATGTAATATCTATATACTATATTGTGACTAGCGCACCTCAGGAGTATAGTAAGTAAATAGCATACACATTGTACATGCTATATACACTATAGTACAGGCTCACCTCACTATATTTTTAGGGCTATTTAGCGCACTTGCGCCGCCCAAACTTCAGGGCCGTGCCACGTACACAATCCTATACTAAATCGCCTCAAACTTAAATGCGTGAGCTATTTATATATAACTATTAATAATCTTAAGTCTTAGAGTCATATAAGTTACGTAGTGATTTTGTTAGGGTGATGTCACGGCCGATGTGACGGCTGCACGCAGATAAGACCCGTAGGAATGGCATAAGCACAGATAAGACCTGAAGGAATGGCGCAAATACAGATAAGACCTAAAGGATTGGCGTGAACGCGCGTTTCAATTGAGAATCTAAAGCTAAGGGGAAAAGGAGAGCTCTGGAAGGAGCTCGAGCTTATATGCAAGACTCTGCCAAGCCACGCTAACATTGCGCCCTGAAGGAATTGATGCCTGAGGCTCTAAGGCACTCAGGATTTTCCCGAGTCACATTTACAATTGTAAGAACCTCGCTTAGATCACGTGAGGGAGACGCGAAGTATGGCCGTGACAGCCGATTATAGTATAGCCCTGTCAGCGGCGGATCCGCCATGTGAACTGCCCTATAATATTTGTATACTGTTATAGGGGGATCCTAAACTATAAGGAAAATGCTAGGAGCAACTTCCTACCAGGACAAAAGAGACTTTAATCCTTATCTACACTCCTTCTCCGAACGCTTGAATAGTCAAGCTTAGTTGTCATGGCAGCTCATGAAAGTCTCTTGCTAAAGCCTCTACCAAAACTAGTGGAAACCTCACTTCCTGACTATTATCCTTATAATGAAATTTAACCAATCCTTAAACAATCGAAGCGTGACCCCACAATTACAGTAACGGCACGTGAGAGTTCAAAAAAATAGCCCACCTTCCTATACTCCATGAGGTTCAAGACCAAAGCAAAAGTCAAGATCTTCTGTATCAATTGGCAGAACTACAATTTGAGAAGGAGAGAGAATAGTAGGGACAGAATATTAGCAAGGGGATTCATGGGTATCTCAACACTCTACTTTCTAAGATCAAGCACAAAAACAAAGAATCAAAGACGCGCAAGCCGTTGATGGGTTTGTTAACTATCTGTACTAAGTGCCGCGGAAAACCGGACTAGTCCTATAATACTGATCAATTGCATCAAGTCATTAAGAGGACCCTTGGAAGTTTGATCTTGTGCTTGTCAGATAAAGAGGGATACTTATAGGGGTCATTAAGACTGTTGGCATAGATGGCCGATAGAAGGAGTACGATATGTTAAGACCACTCTTTTATGTTGATGGATAAGCCGGATGCTGAATGAGGAATTGTTTCTCATGCTTCAGAAAAAAAAAATTTTTAAATAAAAAATTTTTTTTTTGGAGGAATTTTACGTCTCATTACTATTATAGCAGCTTCACAATAATATATCTCCAAAAAAAAAGTTTTGTAAATCCGCAACGCAGTCTCCAATGCCTGCGTCCCTCTACCCCATTGAACTTTGCCTGAATCAAATGGTAAATCCAACCGGCCACGATTACATTAGACTCTGAAATAGTGGGCTCCGAAACTTCTAGACGTTCTCTTTCGGATCAAAAACGGCTTCATAGGAACATTCTCTAGCCACGATATATTGTACGATGGCGTGATGAATGTATCCGACAGGGCAATGCATAGGCGAGGGGATGGGGTATTTTACTCGTAATAAGGCGAACCTGAGGCGGGCGGACATGCAAGGTTTCTGTGGTCCAAGAAAAGGCCTTCGACGAGGCAGAAAACATGTCAATCTCTAACTGCAATTTTAGTGCATTAACACTTTTGGTCGCTGCAGTATACGGTAGCTGCATGGTGATAGGCAAGCATCTCACACAGCCTCATCGTTGTCATTCACATCGCCGGCTTTAGTAACATCTTTCCTTCCATTTCAGCATCATATCGACTGCCTTGACAAATTTCTACTTTAAGTCCGTCCTAACTACGATCCCCAGAGTCTGGCCTCATCGGAGCTCCCTATCACCTATAATCTTCGGAGATGGCCGCGAAACAGGCTCTTACAGGTCCTATCGATCCCTGGTCTCTCGCAAGGAATCGTTATATGGAAGATCTAAGTGAAGAAGAGAAGAAATTATTTGCAAACGCTTCGCTTGAGAACCTATTCTACAGCGCTAGTGTAGCACAAAAAGAGCACGAGGAGAAGAGCAAGTCCCGCGCTCTCCATACAAGGCTCGAGCCGCTTGTCTCTGCTATAGATCAGTATGCCGCCGCACTCGATGTATACTCTAATGCCTGCTCTCTTATTATGAGCCCTTTATGGGGCAGCATTAGAGTCCTTTTACATGTTGAGTCTACCCTCTATAGATTTCTGCCCTCGCCAGATACTAGATCAATAGCCTTACTTACGTAACCGATATTAGATTGCGAAGGAATTTGAAAAATACTTCGAGAAGCTCATTGAAATGCTTGCGAGAATCGGCGATATCCTTCCCAGATGTCGCATCTATGAATCTTTGTTCTATAGCCATGAGCGGCTTTTACAAGCGATCTCGATGGTGTACTTGGATATCATACATTTTTGCGTCGACGCGAAAGCAATCTTTCGGAGATTCAAGAAATCGACGACTTGTATGGGGTTTTTCCTTTTCTCAATTCCAGAACTAATATATGCCGATAGTACCCGTACCCTTGAAGCTCGGTTGGAAGAATTTCAATAAAGAGTTTGACGGGACTTTGAGCCAGTTTCGAAGCCATGTGAAGAGCATCGAGAAAGAAGCTGGTCTGTCGCATATGATAGAAGCTTCAGCTGAACGGGCTCTTACGCAGGCTGACAGAGAAAAAGCAGAGAGAAAGAGAAAGAGTGAGCTTTCGTACATGTTACGACTAAGGCATTAGCTGACCTGTAGACAGTTGACGAAAGGAACCTGTTTTTATCGCACCTGTCATCTGTTAGATATATTGACAAGCATCTTAGAGAACGGAAAAAAAGACACAATGGGACCGGACGTTGGCTGACTGAAACTGAGGCTTTCAAAACCTGGATGATACAAGATCGTTCGGCATGTCTTTGGTGTTATGGGATACGTAAGCACACTCGGCGTACTCACTTCAAGGTTCAAAACTAACGTTTTCACTCTTTCTAGCTGGCTCGGGCAAGACAGTCCTATCGTAAATGCCCTAGCGATCTCTGATCTCCTTAGCCACTAATACGGATATAGATCGAACTTGATAGATACACTTGCCAAGAGTATCGGCGAGAACGACGTTACTGTTCAGAGCATCGCCAGTCAGGATATAATCGCCCAAAATATCACGACTCAAGAAACGGCCGTCACTTACTATTACTGCGACTTCTCGGATATGGAGTCCCTTGAGATGTCAAACATCCTTGGAGCAATAATTAGGCAGCTCTTAGAGAAAATAATCATCCCTCATAATGTGGGGGCACAGATCGATTGCTTCTATAGGCTTGGTAATAGGACTCCAGCGGATAATGAATTGGTCGCCATCCTTACTTCCACCTTGAAGCACTTTTCTAAAGTATTTATCTTTATTGATGGCCTCGACGAGTGCAAGAAGGAAGTACAATCGACGATCTCGGCAGCAGTCCGCCAGCTGTCTTTATCTCAGTCACCAGTATTAAAAATACTCATCACTAGCCGCGAAGAAGATGTCATATCAACATCACTAAGTGGGCTACCTCGTCTACGGATTTCTGCGGAAAACATATCTGACGATATTGTCTCTTTTGTCGAGGGTACTGTGAAGTCTAAAATAGAATCTCGGGCCTTGGTTATACAGGATCCCTCCCTAGAAGCAGAAATTATATCAGCGCTCGAAAAGGGTGCGCAAGGAATGTGAGTTCTACAAAGAGTTATTTGGAATAGCATTGCACAGACGGCTTATATTATCAGGTTCTTATGGGTTCATTTCCAGTTTGCTGACCTCTGTGAGGCTGCATCCGACACTGCCATTAGAGAAACGCTTCGAAACCTTCCAGAGGGCATGGCAGAAACTTATACGAGAATATTACGGAACATAGGGAATACTCGTAAGAACATAGCTTTAGCCCAACGAATTTTCAAGTGGGTTGTTTGTGCTAAACGTCCGTTGCTCTTATCTGAACTTGCCGAAGCCGTCGCATTTGGGCCAACCGATCAGTCGTGGGATGCAGGGAAGATCCCGGTTCAATCTAGATGTATTCAAGCGTGTGGAAATCTTGTCGTCTTCAGCGGAGACGATAAAACCGTTAGACTTGCCCATCATACCGTTCAGCAATTTTTACTCGGGCCACCTGTCGAAGACTCGATCCTAGGATTCCACTTTCAGTTGGCCCAGGCTGAAATTGAGGCTGGCGAGACTTGTGTTGCTTATTTGTCATTCTCCGACTTCGAAAGACAGATCACAAAATCAGACAGCAGTAATATTCCGCTAGCCAGCGTCACGCCTAGTCCAGCTTCAATTTTGGCATCAACATTAGGTCTCAGACACTCTACAATCGGGCGATATATATCAGCAGGAACCACCAGATATCAAATGCCAAACATTGACCTTGGTAAATTGGCTACGTTAAGGAAACTACCGTCGCCGAGCCTGCGAGAAAAATACCTCCTTCTTGATTATGTTGTCAAGAACTGGATAGGTCACACGTCAGACTTCTCGGAAGACAACACAGCTATGTGGGGAAAATTTAAGGACCTGGCTATGGGCAAACCTATGCCATTTGATATCAGGATCTGGGGTGATGTTGCTGCGTCGCCAAATTTACCATACAAACTGCTCTTTCGCTGGGCAATTAATGCCGGACACGTACCTCTCTTGAAACTTCTTTTGCAATTACCTACAGGATTAAATCTCCATGCTTATTGCAATCAGGAATCTGAGGAAGGTCGATCCGTTATTCTTAGCGCAGCTCAGAGTGGTTGTGGCAATGTGATCGAATTTTTGGCGCGCAAAGCTTGCATTGACGGGCGAGATGGGAGACCACTTCTCGAAGCTGCGGAGAGAGGACACGATTTTGTGGTGCAAGTTTTGCTCGAGTATGATCTTTGTCTAGAAGAGAGGGTCAAGGCATTGCAGATAGCATCGGAGCGTGGGCACATAGCTGTGATGCGTTTATTAATGAAAGATGAGCCTCTTCTTGATTTGCAGAGTGGATGGGGTAAAGTAGCGTTGGCTGGGGCCGCAGAAAAGGGATTTGAAGGGGCCTTGGTACTGCTCCTTGAAAAAGCTGCCAATTTTGAGGTGGCTGTCAGTGAGATTGAAAGAACATGGGGAAATAGTCCGCTGTTTACTGCAGTAATGAAGGGTTTTGGTGGTGTGGCGAGGCTACTGCTCGAGAATGGGGCCAATGTGAATACAAAGGATAGTAA
>NXFV01001158.1:0-98706 GCA_002803225.1 Gamarada debralockiae | reverse complement strand
ATGTAAAGGATAATCAAGGATGGACGGCACTTCACTGGGCAGTTGATAAAGGGCACGAGGCAGTAGCACGGCTGCTGGTAGAGAACGGGGCCAATGTGGATACAAAGGATAGTAATGGATGGACAGCACTGCACATGGCAGCTAATAAAGGACATGAGACAGTAGCACAGCTGCTGGTCGAGAACAGGGCTGATATGAATACCAAGGATAGTAGTGGATACACTGCACTGTATTGGGCAGTTGAAAAAGGGCACGAGGCAGTAGCACGGCTACTTGTCGAGAACAAGGCCGATGTGAATGCAAAGGATCGTGTTGGATGGACAGCACTGCACCAGGCAGCTAACAAAGGGCACGAGGCAGTAGCGCTGGTGCTGCTCGAGAACAGGGCCAATGTGAATATAAAGGATAATGAAGGATGGACGGCACTTCACTGGGCAGTTGATAAAGGGCACGAGGCAATAGTACGGCTGCTGGTCAAGAACGGGGCCAATGTGAATACAAAGGATAGTAATGAATGGACAGCACTGCACCAGGCAGCTAACAAAGGGCACGAGGCAGTAGCACGGCTGCTGATTATAAACGGGGCCGATGTGAATGCAAAGAGTAGTGGTGGATGGAAGGAACGGACAGCGCTGTACTGGGCAGTTGATAAAGGGCACGAGGCAGTAGCACGGCTGCTAATCGAGAACGGGGCCGATGTGAATACAAAGGATAGTAGTGGATGGACAGCACTGCACCAGGCAACTAAAAAAGGGCGCGAGGCAGTGGCACGGCTGCTGATTATAAACGGGGCCGATGTGAATGCAAAGAGTAGTGGTGGGTGGGAGAAACGGACAGCGCTGTACTGGGCAGTTGACAAAGGGCACGAGGCAGTAGCACGGCTGCTAATCGAGAACGGGGCCGATGTGAATATAAAGGATAGTAGTGGATGGACAGCACTACACCAGGCAACTAAAAAAGGGCACGAGGCAGTGGCACGGCTGCTGATTGTGAACGGGGCTGTAAAATAGATAGCACTCTGCCGGGCGGTTAATAGCAGGCGCGAAGTGGTGGTATATCCACACTACCAGCTCCTACACCCAACCCACCACTGCGGCAGTATCTTCTATTACATATATTATATTTCCTTTCCGATTTTGAATGTTTCTAAGTTCTACAACATTTCTATATCCTGATCATAGAGTGGATCACTTTCAAATATTTGTCTATCGGAAATCTCTTCTACCTTAGTCTAATAGAAACCTGACATCTTTCTTTGTCTTCTCACCGGAGCACAACCGTCTAATTTCAGCTTGCCTCGCTCATCAAGAGATGCACCTTCATTGCTGATCCACAAACTGTCATGGTTTCTCCTTACATGGGAGATCTCGTCATCCGCGATCCCTAACTCATCCTTTGGAATCCAGACGACAGGACGAGAGGGCCTCAGAGCCTCGCCTTGAGCAAGGCCCATTTGGAGTACACTCGATTTTGCAATTGAGAGCTCGTTAATCTCTCTTATGCATCTCCACTCTAGCTGGTCTTCGCCTTTGCTGCTGATTTGATCCATTTTCTGCTTAAGAACATCTGGGAAAGCAACCAATGTATCCAGCGACTATAATCTAGAGTGTAATGGAATAGCGCATAAAGACCGTAACCACTATCATTACTGCCGCCTGTGCTGTGCAAGTGGCTCTGTGGTCTGCATCGTGGACAAGAAAGAATAAGCCAGCCAGACTTAATTCCTGAAATAGATACCGGTAAACAGCTGACGTATTGCTGTAGGATAAAAGTGCCTGTAGGTAACAGGATCCGCCTCTGTTAGCTTCGGAGGATAGGATCCATATAATATCCAGAGCACACCTAAGCAGATAGTGCCGGAGACCAGAATAAGGGGAGCGATCACTGAATATATGAGACCTGTGATGAGAATATGTTAATGGTGCTCTCAATTATCGTCGAGAAGGAACTCACCAATACGTGCAACGTTTGTGAGGACCGGTACGAAAGTGCCCCATCTCTGTAAGCCTAATTGCTCTCCTCTCATTCATTTCTGTCTCGCAGTTTTATCCAACATAGGGGAGAGGAGCGAAGCCCAACTCCACGACGTGCCTGAGACCGGACTCCTCGCCAGCGAGGAGTCCACAGCAACAACCGATGCATATCCTCCAGCCATAACCCCGCTTTATATGTCCACTGGGTGAGGCCTCGCCACTCTTTGCAATTGCTGAAAGAGCGAGAAGCTTGTCCTTGGTGAAAGTTAAATCGCCATTAGAAAACTCCACGATAGTACGAAACCATGAGTTTGGCGAAAAACCCAGCAAGTCACGTTTGCGGCTGCTACCTCTCCAAAGTATTAGATTCTCGACATTCCCAAGTCATTTGATGCGTCTGGAAATGAATTGTTCTTGGAGATAGTATATCTTCTTGCAACGTCCAGCCCCGAGTGAGTAATGGCCAGGGATCCTTCTGATCTGGTGGTCGCCGCTGGACAAAGACAGACGGATTATCCGCTTTATCTCCAATCTTGAATGAGACAGTAATTGACGGACAGTTTTCAGGCCGTGGTTGAAGAAACCCGCAGTTGTCACCATCGCCAGCATCAGCAGTAATCATCAAGCTCGGGCGTTTGTAGTACTCGTGCATGTGTACGATTTCGGCTGCCCAATCTTTCTCTTCGTCTTGAAGGATACAGAGCGAATCAATCCAGAGATACTGAAAGCCCAGTCTCCTAGTCACAAGAATAGCGTCACGGAAGGCCGCCGGAAGTTCATCCAGTGGAATCTAGGCTTTCATATCATCCAAATTGGCTGTTTTAGTCACATATTTAACCTGTCGCGCCCATACATGGTTCAGAATGAACCAACGACCCCGCTGTCCTTTTGGAATGCGGAGAAAAGGCTAATTAGAAGTTGCCAGATACATCAATCACTCAAGTGGGTAACGTGTGTTCCGAATCTGGTGGACAGCCCCCCCGTGCGATTGGACATGCAGTCCGCATCCAACGCTGCATCTGGAAAATGGCAGCGTCAGAAAGAGGATTAACAGCTATAGGTATCCCTGGGATTCCAAATGTTGCGCCTAGGCTGTCTATTATCATTAGCACAGCTTGCTTCAGGGTGGGAAAGCCTTGCCCTCTTCATATATTCGCAAGTTTACATTAAAGAGCCCAGTATTTCCACCAGATCATGTAACGAGAGAGCCTTCATACATGAAAGATGCCTACATTCACGGTCCTTGGCTCCGGAATTTGGCGAGATTTGGACTGTGTGGCTTTGATGTTAGCGTTGATTGGAATCGGTATGAAGTTTTTGTGAAGCAATGGGAGGAGTATCACGACAGTGTGAGCAAGTGAGGTGGAGATGAGCAGGCGTAGAGGAACGGAGGAGTATTATGGTCTGAGCAAGTGTAGCGGATATGAGCAAGCCGGAAGGAATAATGCATTATTGCAAATCATCCATCGTGGCATTGCTCTGCGATTGATACGGGGCTATGGCAATCCATTTAGACTTAATTCAGAGTTCATAATGGCTTTACATCTTGACCATGACAGTACAAGTATTAGGAGGTGCCTTCCAAAAATGCCTCTAGCTGATTGATAAAACTCTACTCTAGTAATCATCTGCCTCGATGAAGCAACCCGAACCCAGCGCTGCCCGTACCTGCCCATCGTGCTCGACAGGCCTCAATTGAATCTCATATTCCCCAGAACATGCTTGCCAACCAACTTTGCTTCACCTATTCAATGTAGAGCACCGCTAGCTCGCTAGGACATAGTCAATTCTGTCAAACCAATACATTCACTACCTCAAAGTCTTGGAATCATTACAAGAGCCGCTCTTTCTCCGCCATGGATTCATTCTCTTCCATACAAATACCACAACTTCTACACGAAGATATGTTGTGACCTCCAAACCGTTTTCTTTGAATGAACGGTTGATATCCTGTCTTCCCCCCATTCCTTCCTTTGCCAACCAATTCCCACTTATCCATAGTGGTAAACACGCACCACTGCCCAAGGCCAACGGCGACGAAGGTCCATGCAACAAGAAGACCCAAAGAAGATAAAAGTCTATTGTATGGCCCACCAGGCGTACTGTAAAAAGTGCCCTAATAACGACATACACCTCAAGACCGAAGGCTGCCCCAAGTGCCACGACACGGAAATGGAGGAAAAGCGCAGATGAGATGCGGGAAGGACGAAGAGGGATAAGGAGCGAAAGGGGAAGGATCAGTGAGAGAAGGACAAGATGAAGCAGAAGGCTAGGAAATGAGGGTGTTGGGAGTTTTGGGCGGGGGTGAGTTGGGGGCGCTTATGATGGCATTTGGATAGAGCGTATTTGGCATATTCAGAACGGCTTACGGGATATGATGGTTGGGATTTGGTTGCTCATTGGGCGCTTTGTTCTCACTGGAGTACTGGTGAAGATGGGGCATTCGTTTTTGGTAGAGCATAGCGATGGGAGTTGGGCGCTCGTTGCATTTGAACGGCTTTCTTGCATTGGTGTCGCGGTGCTTTTTAGACAGAAGAGCATTTCTTCATACAGGGTAAGGTAGATAATTGCGTGATTATTTACTCTATTGCTGATGCAGAGTGACTGATTCTGGGTTATTGCCTTGAGCGACCCCTCCAGAGATATGCATTCGCTGAACGCAGTGCACAAGTGATGCTCACATCCGAACTTCCCAAGCACGATCGACAAGAGAGAAATATATTTCATGACACAAAAGAGAACTCAGAAATTCGAAAATGTATTTGGTTACCGTGGATCCCACCGATGAATCTGACGCTTGACACCCAACACCCAAGCTATGCAAAAACACAAAACCTAACCAGCCCAATGACTCTACAACTCCGCAAACGTCTTCCCCACGACCTGGACTCCACAAATGGCCTCCAGTTGAGGTGCATTGAAGTCTGCCCTGGTGAAATTCCTCCCCACGTCACCAAGAAGCTTGCCCCTCTCGGTCTTCCCCTTCTCCAACATACCAAATCTCAATCCTACTTCGGTGACCGTAACCGCAATACTGACAACGATGAGCACGATAATAATCCAGGTAATCGTGCTCATTTTCGTGTCCGCAATGCTGTCACTCAAAATCTCTGCCAGTTCTAAGAAGACGCGGCAGCGTTCGTTCAGCACCTTAATGCGAGGACTGATCTCGAGGTATTCGCGGGTGGCGAAGTAGAGGGGGTGTAAGGTAGGTTCAGAATCCCAGAAGAAATTGGGGACATCGAGAATATTTGAGGCTGTTGGTGTTAGCGCTTGAAGACAGAAAGGGCATTATGACTTACAGAGATTGACATCCACCCGGCTCTTGAAGAGCCTACCCAAGATCTTGACGATCTCTTTCCGAGACATTCCCAGCTTGCCTGTGAGTGCCAAATGCTTAGGAACATGTTGAGCATCCAACATCGTCTGAGACATCTTCTCCTCGAAGAAGCTCAATTTCGTACTTTGAGCAATCGCATGGCTCATGGTCAATTTGATCATGTGGTCTCCGCTTCGGAGTGTGATCATATCGTTGAATACTCGCGGCCTTTCGACGAGCGGACTGTACTCGAAATGCAGCTCTTCTGTCTCAAAATCATCTTCGTCAAGGGGTCGTGAGACGAGTGGCTCGCCAGTTTCATGCTCCGAAAAGGTAAGATCTGCTAAGATATCCTTTTCTTGGCGCTCGGTGAAGTTCCAGAATACAACCACGCCGTAGGAAAAGACGAATATCTCGGCGAAGGTCGTAGCATCTGGAGTGACTCGATTGGGGCTGTCGGCTCTTCGGCCTTGTGCCAAGCTGTGAGTTTCTTCTCTCCTCCGCCGTCCTTCCTCCTCTCTTCGGATCCTCTCCTCATCGCTCTCATTTCGAGGGCTCTCACCACCATCTCTTACGCCGTATGTATCTATATCCTCGAAGTATCCCTCATGATAATCTCTCCTCTCGTTTCTCTCGATTTCTTCGTCCAGAACCGCCTTCCCACCAGGTCTTTTCAACACAGGACTACTCCTGACTCGGAATCCTTCGCTTCCAGGCAATAATGGAAGGTGGTATACTGCGTAAAGGCAGTCGTCATATAACTTTGTCTTGGCACCATGCTTCTCCTTCACGAAGGCCGCCGTCGCTTTCGTCTTGTATGCTTGGGCCGTACAATATGCCGTAACTCTAGCCAACTTTTCTGCTCTCTGCTTCTTTGGCAATCTTTCTGCATAACTCTTCCCACGTATCCCGCCCCTCTTTTTCAGCACATCCATCTCCGCATCCCTCAGTGGCCCCTCCTCTCCATCGCCAATTCTTACGTGAGCCCCAAACTCATCGACATCTTCATCCGAATCATCCTTCTCATTGATAGTCTCAGGAATCAGAACCAATTTCTCGCTGACTTTTGTGCTTCGTCCGGGTACGTTGTGCTGTGCTACCCGCACTCCGATGCCAGGGCCGCCGTTGGCACGTCGCTGATTCGCAGGCATCGGCCTTCGGCCTGGTGGGCCGCGTGCTTGGCCGGAGGGGATTTCGGAGGAGAATTGAAGGACATTGTCAACTGATATGAAACGCGTGGGCATTCGATTTCGAACAGTACCGGGGCCGCTGGAGATGGGACGTTGAGAGGAAGTTCGAGCTGTAGAAGGTCGTTCACGAGAATCGGTGACCTTGACAATAAATTAGCATGTGCTATTGGAGGTATGCAATATTCTGTAGAGGGAGGTTGCTTCTGGAGAGCTGTTTAATTGTACTTACCAAGACTGAGGGTCCTCTTTTTCCAGCTGCCGCTGTCGTGGCCATTTGTCGTCAATGAACTGAGAGTAGAGCGGAGAATATATCTAACTAGTAGTACGAAGTGTATGAACTCCTCATACTGGATGAGCGATTCGTCGCGACGAAGTTATCTGCCGGATAAAAGCACTCTTCTTCGCCTGAAGCTTGATTGAGCTCAAAGAAAGGCGGACGTCATTAGTCCAAACGTTATTTGGAAGCGAGGCACGTTTTTGCTACTGCAAGAATGGTGCCAACTTTCCACAGTACCTTATCAGATCAACCCATCAAATCAATTGAACGATTGAAAATGCGGGTTTGGATATAAAGAAGACCCCTTGACCGGAAACCGTACGGTTGTCATAGGAATCGTTCAAATCAATTGAACGACTGGAAATCCGGGGTTGGACATAAAAAAGACCCCTCAAGGTTTCCCTATGCGAATCGGTCAAACGAATTGAAACTCAGTGGCTGGCCGGTCAGAATGAGACAGGATTCCCCTTTCTGCAATTTCGTTAATTCTGTAAATAGTATTCTCATATCTTCCATGTACCAGGCCGTCTTGCAATTGTTCACTTGATGTGAGAGGCTGCGGACCAGTATGGCAGTGTCCTACAGCTGCAAGGCAGACTCGTCGCCAGCCTTTAGAGTGAGGCGAAATTTATCCAGCCTTGCTCAGGTCCAAGTAGTATGGACCGAGGCTCAGGCAACGGCATCTACCTCTTATCGATGTTGAAGGCTTTGTTATTCATAACCTTTAATCTCTATCAGCTCTGGTCATCCAATCCTTTGTGTGTTCCCAGTCATGGATGTCAACGGCGATCACCAAGCTCAAGCTCAAATATTTGACAGGTGAGCATATTGATGTTTTGTTGCTGTTTCATCTGACAACGATTCTGTCCTTTAGACATGAACAAGCATCAGCCATCTTTGCGAGCGCAATGCAAAACTTTCGAGACTCATTATCAGAAAACGACGCCAAGAATTTCCGTCATTTCGACAACCCAAAATCGATGCTACAGGATATAGAAGAGAGATGCCGCAACCGCCAGCTAAATACGAAGGTCCTTGGGTGTTGTCAGGCGATACATGGGTTCGCTGAAAAAATGCTGCCCTTTTTCGGGGTGATAGATATATTCATCCAAAGTCACCCAGATTGGGCGGGTCTGGCCTGGGGAGCTGTGCGCCTGGTTTTCCAGGTACTGTACTTGTCTATGACAGACGACACGTCCACTCCTCCCACAGCTCCGCTAGCTAACAAACTATTAGTTGTGTGGGAACTATGCGACGTTTCTCGACAAGCTTACTGGGATGTTCATGTTGATCTCTCAAAGGCTTCCAGCCTATGAAGAATATATGGAAATCTTTCGAAGACGGCGGAATTCTTCATCTGGTCAACGCCTCATCAAAGCACTCTCGTACGTCTACGCAGATATAATCCAATTTTGCCAAGGAGCTTGCAGGATGTTCACATCCAAGAAGAAGAGTGAGTGCGGCTTTAATTCGCGGTTACACTACCTCTACTAAGTCTGTTACAGTGGGGAAGTCACGACTCGCCTTGGTGTGCGATTTGCTCTGGAAACCGTTTGATTCCCGGTTTGCGTCCCTTTTGGAGCGACTTCAAAGCCATCAGGAACTTTTCGAGGTGGAAAGAAAGTTAGAAGATCAGAAAGAATTGGCCCTACACTTCGAAAGATTTGAGGGGGAACTCAAGCAGAACTCGCGCTATCGGATCGAGCAGAAGATTGTGTTGGAGCAACGCGAGAGCGAGTCTATGAGTAAGATGTTCCCTTTTTCTAGGGATATATCACTGATACTTTCTAGGATCTAAGGTCCGTGAAATCAAGCAATGGATCAGTGCTCCAAATTACATCCAGGCGATGGAGCTCGCACAACGAACACGACTACCTGGCACCGGCGAATGGCTACTTCAAAACGAATTGCTTCGTGGGTGGCAGAGCGGCTTCTTTCAGTCTCCCGAGCCGAGCTCATCCTTTAGCTCCAGCGTTCTCTGCATACAAGGTACGTGGATTATCCCAGTTTGTGACAGTTTAACGCTGATAGTACGGCTAGGCAACCCGGGATATGGGAAAACGATCCTCTCAACCTTGATTATTGAAGACTTGCAAATGAAATGCCTATCAGGTGTGACAGGAACGCAAGTTGTCTTCTTCCACTTTGTGTCCAATGATGAGCATCTCCGACAGCCGTCTGATGCGCTCCGGGCGATTCTCTTACAGCTGGTTCACCGGAATCAGACGGACAGAGAGATAATAGATCTACTCTCGGTTATAATGGACGTTACTGGCTCCGGACATCCTATCTCCTCCGAAAATGAAGTATTGGAGGCGCTTTCCATGATACTTCATCGCATGCCTGGAGTTATCCTTGTCATTGATGGAGTTGATGAGAGCTGCAATCCTCAAGAATTTTTAAGTCAGCTGCATAGTGCCTGCCAAGGATCTCCTTCCAGGCTGTTGCTATTATGTAGACCCAGTGTGATATTCCCAAGATGCTACCGACCTGGAAATGGACCGGAAACCAATATGGCTGAGCTGGGATTAAGTTCAAGTCACAATTGCCGGGACATTGCTGATTATCTACGTCCTAGGATCGATGATTTCCTCAGATCAGGCCTTCTCGATGGGAAATTGCCGTTTGAATATATTGTCGAGGCGATTCTATCAAGAGCCAACGGGATGTTCCTCTGGACGGAGCTTATGGTCCAATATCTGGGTTGTTTTGCACTCTCTCCAGATGAGCGGAATGAAGCAATACTAAATCTCAATCTCCTCGAAGGACTTGAGAATTTGTACGCAAAAATATTACAAGTCTTAGCGGCCCGGTTCCCAGCGGAGCGCGCCCTATGCTTTCAAATCTTCCAGTTGCTCTCTGTGGTACTTCGACCAATGAAAGTTGACGAAATCCAGTCATACTTGGCGGCACACTCAGAAAACAGAGGCGGCTCTAAGCTCAACCAAATTCCGAATTTTGAGGAGACCCTGAAGGTAACCAGCGGAGGGCTACTGGAAATTCGATCGGATAAAGTCGTTGGGTTCATTCACACATCGGTCATCGAGTTCCTTACATCAGATAGTCATCTCAGTGCTGGGTTTTACATCAATCTCAAGTTTGCGAACTTGGCAGTTGCACATGTCTGCATATCGTATCTCAGAAGTGTTGGACGCCCAGGACCCTTGAGTGGGACTCCCGATGAACCAATAAGCCGATCGAAACTGCAATTGTCTCTGCCGCTAATGGCATATGCTTGTCAATTCTGGCCCACGCACGCTGCTGAAAGCTTGCTATCGCTCACCCAGACCTTGTACTACGACTTCATTTTGCTTCTGTCAGAATTTCTGTCGGACTACCTTAGAATGACTAGGTGGCTTGAAGCAGTCTGGGTGATAGGTGTGAGCAACGACGTTGAAGTCAGACTCAAGGGTGCTGCTATGACTAGGTACATTTTTGATCATCGAGGCACCGAACTTTTTCTCAAACTTGTGTCTGTTTGCGAAGAAATAGAAAAGCTATCAATGGAATTGCAGAATCTTAGACAGGACTGGAGCGAAGTCTTGAAGTCCCACCCTAACAAAGTCTGGGGAGACACTGTTTCGGCGTACGGGAAATCTAGGTTCTTCTTCAGGTCACCAGTAACGAGGGTGGACTTCGCCCCGCCGAATACTCATGCCACCCGCAGGTCAATTCTTATAGCCTCTCAGGTTTGCCAGGACGGTAGTAGAATAGGAATCATAAAGGTGCTGCCGAATGAGTGAGTTCCTTTCTATTCCGCCTGTTCATCGCCGCCTGTAATAATTCGCTTTTAGGGATTTCGAAGGCCGGGCTCATGATTTGTTCTACAATTATGGTCGTACCGCTCGTACCAGAGAGGAGCAGTTCAACCTAGCCGTGAAGCTTTGTTCGGGTTGGAAGGCACAGTACAAAGTCTGGAGTTTAGGGGGCAGAAGCTCGTCTATATTCGAGGTTGAGATTGACCTCCCTGAATGTCAAGTACTGCATCTATTAATGCAGTCTATTCGATCACAAAATCCAATGGAGCCTCTTCGATCACAAAATGCCGGCCGCTTCGAATTCCCCATTACTTTTAGCCCCAGCCTACTACAAGTTGCAATTCTGGGGTCTCTTATCAGAATCATCTTCGAAACAACGACTCCCAATAACATTGCACCCCTGAATGCTACCTACAGCATTCAGACCATCAGTTACCCCATCGACCATGACGTTACTGGAGAGGAATTTGTCACTAAAACAGGACTCGGGAATGTATCTGCTATGCAGAAGGAAATCTATGCCAACTGGAGAGATCGCTCGTTCTCGGCTGACGGAGTCTTCCTTTTGACGAGTGAAGTCCAGGGAGGTATAAACAGCATGAATGGTGCAAGTTTCGTCGATTTCGGCAAGTGGCTGTTGACTGTGTGGGGACGCTCTGACAACGACAACGCCTATAGGATCTTATCACGGGTGAAGATACTCGCCGACATATTCAGGGAAAATGGCCCATATTTTGCTTTTCATCCAGAACTATCGATTCTGGTACTTTCGGAGCTTTATCAGACATCAGTGTGGTACTTTGCTGAGCCCGGTGCGCATTTTCCAAATTGTTCGTGACTTGAAAGACTAACTCGATTCCTAGATCGGCACCCGCAGCGCATATACGACGTGCCACTTTCACGGTTATCGTTTTCTGGCTGTGGGGCTTATCTTCATGGCATCATTGAAGAGAAGCAGATTCCAATAGTGATTGACTGCCGCTCATACATAAGCGTGGCTGGTCAGATATTTCCTGCAAGGCCAAATTCGGACCAACGACAAACCCCAGGGCAGCTGCTGGCTCAGCAAAACACGCCATACACTCAGGAAACCAACGCGATTGTATTCAATAATCAGAAGAATGGAGGAGCTCAGATGTCTGTCTTGAGGCAATATACCGATGATCGATCAGTAATGATCCACAAACTCTCCGACTCCGGGCTCGAACAGTCCGCCCTTTTAACCCAACTACCGCAGTGGGATGATATCGAGGGCGCATATATAACGCTTCTAAACCCTTCCGAAAAGGGTGACTGGCTCAGGATGGTTCTGAATAAAGCCCCGCAAAAGACATACAGTCTAAAGGACCCCCCTGATGTCCATTTACCAGCGTTGATCCAGCGGCAACGATCTACTATACCTCTCGCTACATACCAGCATGGGCTTATATACTCACCAATGAACTTCCGTCAATTACCTCCTCCGATTCCCGACGCCCGTGGACAGCCAGGCTCGCCACAGACACAACTTCAGCATCAATTCGCAGCCTTGGACTTCCGAACTATGAATAGACGGAGGCATATAAAAGAGTCATTCAATGTCTTCCACGAAAGTCCTCCTTCCAGCTCCAAGACAGAGTCCTTTGATCGTATGGCGGGATTGGCTCCAGGGAGAGATCAAGCAGACTATGACTTCATGACGCCCAGTATACTGATGACGCCAAACGGGATTGAATGTCGACCCCATAACACTGAAATCTTTGAACAAATACCAATGGCGCCATCGCCAAAGGTAGATGGAAGGCATCACCGAGTCACAAACCGAGTTTTGGTTGAGCGAGCGACGGATCAATTTAGTAAGGAAGAGAAACAACGGTAGGCATGACAGGGATGAAAGCCATTGTGCAACACAGAATTGTTGGGTTGGGGTGCAATGAAGTATCATTTCCTAAGCACTGCAGAGCTGTCGAAATAGAAAGGGTTCTGAACCCAGCTTGAACTTCGAGCCAACTCAGATGGAGCAAACGCTTCTTGAAGAGAAGGATGTCCAACAAGCGAAGGTTACGCTTGTTTCTCTGAACCTCTGTATCTGAAGGACCAGCGCAATCTCATGCAAGCCCGCAGTGGCTCGACTTAGGAATTAGGTAGACCCCCTAATAAACACTACCAAAACAGCCATAAACCTATGCAGTATAATACCAGTAAATTTAATCTTCTCGAAATCACAGAAAATAAGACTGCTTGAAACCAGAACCTCCCCTCCAAAAAGAGAATGAAACTTACGCCGAAATCCCAAGCTAGACCTCAATCCTCCTCGCCCGGTAAGGACGGCTAAAATTAACGCAAACACAACGGTAAAGGCCGCAATGATGCTCAGTCTAGCAAGCATACCCGTGACAAATAAGTACGACAATTCCAAGAACAATTGGATGAGGTTGAGTGGGAAACAGTTTAAGATACCAGCCATTCAACGTCTCCCAATTGTGTCGCCAATCCGGACATTGCAAGCTGCCCTGGCGTCGGATCATCAAAATCACTCAGCGTTGCCGGAACCCTGTATTCCACCGCGTCCCGAATTTTCGTTGCGGGATTCACTAAAAATACCTCTACGAGCGACTTCGTCCCTAATTGCATCCATTCCTCGAGGACCCTATGACTGGGAGATTGGATAAGCTCAGGTACAGCAGCAGGGTCGTTTTGCGTTAGTTGCTCCTCTAAGATGATGATTTTCGATCCAGAGGCCATGATACCAGCATTTCCGTCTGGTAGTGTCAGGTGGACAGTATACATTCGGTCAGTTCCTGAAAGGCGGATAGAGAAGACGCCGGCGATGAGATGTCCTCCTCCGTCCTCGTCGTCTTCATCCAGCTCATGGAAGCCGAAAGAGCCAGCGATGTTACCGGGTTGCACACCCAACATGAATCCTCCCGGAAGGAATGTTATATGTAAGCCAGGAAGTTTCACTTTGACGCCTGATTCCGTGACTTGCGCAGTCTTTTCGGAGAGTTCGATGCGCTGATTGATGAAGCTCGAAGGCATCCATCGGTATCCCGGTTGTTCCAATCGCCGGCAGCTGCCAAATAAGATGCCGGAACTGATGGTGCCGATATAAAGAAACATGAGTCGTATTCGTTCCTCGCCCGATGAGGATGATGATTTTTCTTGCCGGCGGTCGATCAGAACAAAGGCTAATTTGTTTTGCAAGAGGGTGACGATGCCCATTGATTCAGCCAGCAACCCATCCATATCTTTGACAATTCCGAATCTAGGAATCCGGGGTCGGAGTCGGAGGATGAGGAGGAAGGTAAGGAGGTGGAGGATGATAAAGACGAGAAGGGAGGTAAAGAGAATGACAATGAGGATGAGGAATGTAGTTGGGGGTTTTTTATAATGTTTTTTTGATATTTGGGCTAGAAAGGCCTTGTCCGATGTCTTTGTTTTGTTCTTTTATGTTTTATATTGCTTTTGCAGTAGTGGATGGTGGTTTTTTTTTAAAAAAAAAATATGTTTTAGCTTGGGGTTTGAAGGATATGATACCCTTGGTGGCATATTGCTAGAATTACTGAGCTGGGGTTTGGGAGAGATGGACTATGGCGCTTGTATTGCTTTAGTCATTTTTCAAAGATGCGCAATGTATTTTGGAAGCTGGAAAAAGGCTTTTCCAGCCTGTATTTGTACGAAGGAGCTACAGATCGCAAGTAGAAGTAAATATAGCCACATTTTGCTGCGACGTGGGTTGCAACGCATGTGCAATGATTGTGGTTCTTCAGGAGTGGTATGCTCTTCAGCAGGAACAGTGTTCTCCTCAGCAGGAGCGGTGATGACCACGAATTTCCTCGTCAACCACAAATAGCGTTCCTTCTTCGAGTATGTCCACATTTTGACTTTCATCCAACTTGGTGACTGACTTCTAATATTTGCTCTTGAGCCGTGGTCGTCACGTGCATGTTCTTTGCCTGTCGCTTTTCTGGCCCTTAGCGGCTTGGCATAGGGTTTTATTTGCCACCCCCACCCACAAACCTTTGCTCTTTCCCACACCGACTTTTGCGACCGTGCAGCGAGACCCTGCCGCCACTCCACTCACCAACCAATCTGTGAGAACCTCGCATCCCAAGGCTTTCTTATCCACAGAGACCCTAGCAGGAGTACCCTAGCGAAATCGCCGATTCGGAAGAAATGCAGACTTCACGCAGATCCGTTGCAAATTGGGTGAGGGGCACTAGCCGAAAACGCCGACCCAGAGGACCAGGCGGGCGATTCATAGGTGCTTCTTCAGCTGCGCAAGATCCCACGCCTACTCCACCTCCTGGCACACCCTCACTCCAAAACTCACCTTCTCCTCATCTCGCAATGCCGTCACCCCAGCAGCCACAAATTACAGATGAGGACTGTAACCTCCCAAGCCAAGAACGCCTCACCCTTTTGCAGCGCTTACAAGTCTCGCTTGGCGATGTACCCTCGCGTTTTTGGGCAGCGTGCCATTTGTGCGACCTTCAAATGCTTGAATGGTTGGCACAGAGTGCTGAGCTCAATCCGCATCCTGTTCGCGCACTTGCTGGACAAGCCTATGAAATGATTAAGAACTGTAAGTTGAATACTATCGGCCTCTTTTATGCCTCAGCTGATATTTTACAGGGGATCAATCCCACCGAGGGCCAGTGTCATCTGCAACAACGCCAAACCTTCAAAGTTTACAAGGATTGCAACAAGACCCAAATACTCCACCAGCCAAAAGACACAAGAAATTTAATCGTTCCCAGCGAGTACGCAACCTTGTAAGTCTAAAAGACACTCTTTATACTTTGTAAGACTATTACTAATATATTTTAGGCATTAGAACGAGACAACTCTCGCTGTGTGCTGACTGGCATGATCTCTGAAGCTAGCGATGTTGCTCATATTTACCCAGTCAGCCTCATGGCTAAAGAAGAGGATACATTTGGCAAACGGCATGTCTTTTGGAATATGCTAAGAAACTTTTGGCCTGAGGAAAAAATCGCTGCTTGGGAAGCATTACTTTTCCCGAATGGCCCAAAGGAAAGCGGTCTCGAAACAACCGAAAACATGATTACTCTTTCGAAGACTGTGCATGCCCTTTGGAACTGCGGAGCATTTGCGCTTAAACCAATCTCGGTTTCTGAGGATAATACGACTCTGGTGATCCAATTCTTTTGGCAAGCTAAGCAGCCCCTGGACTCCCCAGTAATCAATCTCACTACTGTACCACTATCAACCAGAGATCTCGACAGTATCGACTCCACCTCCATCTCCATCATTGACCAACGCCAACCCGAACTCCGCCGTATTAAATCTGGTGACCTTTTCGAGATAACAACTGATGACCCGGAAGCAAAGCTATTGCCAAGTGTGACGCTGCTAGAAATGCAGTGGTTTCTCCAGAGAGTTGCGGGTATGGCAGGCGCTGCAGATGAGTTGGATGATGGCGATTACCATTTCTCGGAAGATGATTGGAGGAAATTGGAATACATGGATGAAGATGATGTTGACAATCGGGAGGAATTCGATGATGGTGGAAGTGATATCAGCAACCTGGGACTCGATGCCGGAGATTCATCCTTGCTATCCACAAGCTAGCATTCAAACCCTTACGGAGAGTCACGATGCTACACAGCACAACGCCAATGCCCGATTCGCAAATTACACAGCCAATAGTGACGGCTCCTCGCTGGTTGCCCTCCACCACTACACTACCAACGCAAATTTCGCCGGTTTCCCTGCTACGACTAGAGACATTGGTCGTCTAAATCGTGAGTCTATCCCCAACCGTAACACAAGCCATTTCAGCTAATATTTAATACAGACGAAATGCTCAACCCTATCATTGAAGCCCTAGGCGGATCCAAAAATGGCACACTTGAGAAGAAGAGATTGAGACTTCGTCGTTTGGTTGGGATTTGTTGGAACGTGACATCTGAGTCATAACCCCTTGGCCCTGTTGCCTAGGGTATGAGTCACTACGCTGTACGATAGGGGGTTTCAAGAAATCAGGACCACCCCCCTGTAAACGCTAAAATTCTGCCAAATGCCGCTCTATTACTAATGCGTTTGAGCACCTTTTCTAAGTCTAACTAATCGTAGTCTCTCTGGCAAAGAATCTATGTAATGATTGAAGTCTTTCACATGTATCTCATTCTCCCAGATATCTTGTACTGCTTCCTTTAGCTCTATAATGCTCCAGCAGCCGTGGGGCTTTCGATCCCGTAAATGTTGCTTAAGAAGGCGCCAAACATTCTCAATTGGATTAAGGTCAGGCGACGAAGGAGGCCAATCGATTGTAGTAATATAGCATTCGACTCTTGCCTTATTGCATAAGCCTTGGTTCCTCCGCGTATTAGTCTTCCTATAGACGCGACTCCCATCTTCGACTACAAAGTAATCATAATCACAGCAAAACTCCCCTAGGCGCTGTCTCTCTTCATGTAACCGTGTGCAAATATCCCCAAGCTCTCCGCGTAATACCTGCGTCTCGTACTTTTGTTGTGTAAACCCTTTGCCTTGTCCTTTAGTAGATAAAAAGAGCAATTGGCTCTTAAAATTGTACCCTATGACTGCCTAACAATAGATAGAATCTCGGCCGCTTGAGAACGTAAACTGAATACAATCGAGGCGTCGTCTTTCTCCTCTCTTACGCAAGAGCTTTTGTCGGCGGCGGATATTCGTTCTAATTGTAGATTCATCGCAATACAGTGGGTGGACATAAGTCTGTCCCTTAGCCGATTTCACACCAAAACACCCTATATACCCTAACATATATCAAATGAAACTTCTAAGTAAACTATATTTAAGATTCATAAGCAAAAATATTTGGAACAATTTAATAGTACTCTTCGATAACAAAGTAAAAATTTACTCTTTAGTTAAGGAGATATTTAAAGTCTAAAAAGAGTGTGTGAAAGCTTAATCGAATTTTAGTGTAAAATAGAAGGGTTGGCCACCCCTTCGAATTTATATAGTAATTACGTCGCGACCGTAGAATATAATTTTAAGGCGAGGACGCTAAATTACAAGTAACTATCGAATCAAAAGCGCTCCACCTAGGGTTTTGTGTATTTAAACAAATTTACAAGTAAAATTTTGAAGTGTTGCACATGACTTTTGGTGTAAAATCGGCTAAAAGCACAGACTTATGTCCACATAATGTATAGCCCACGCCTCCAATACTCTTTTGGCCGATCCCAGTGTTTGATTGAGAAAGTCCACCGCTTTAATTTTGTAGCTTTCGAGAGAAATGGCTTGCAATCGGGTGTGTGATAGTGATATCCGTGACGTGCAAAAGCAGCTAAGATCGTATTGTTGCAAGCTTTGATATCATGAGCTTTTGCAATCTCTTGTAGGGGCATCGTCCGACGTTTATAATAACCTGTTATCCACTTGATTATCTCTTCAATTTTCTCGTCCGAAATAATTGGAGGTCTACCAGTTCTTCTGCCAGTTCGCCGGTCCGAATTACGTCGTTTGATCCATTTTTTGGCAGTGCCCCGGGGCAGACCAAGAATCCGGGCTGCTTCTGCTTGTGTCTCTCCTTGCTCAAAATGCATCGGAATCGTACGCGCTTTGGTGTATCGTGCTCTTTTCGTATAGTCTTTCGCTTTGGAACAGGTGCCATAGAGTACTAGTTGAGTTGAGAGTAAAAATCAAGAATAGGGACATGAGGATATACTCAAAGTCATGGAATCGCATAGAAGAGCAAGGACTATCTTAGTTGGCGCTAAGACTATTATAGCTCACCGCCTTTCATGGGGGTGGTCCTGATTTCTTGAAACCCCCTATCGTATATAGAGCCCTTGGATCACTACCCTCTAAATGTCAAGCTGCTTTCACATTCTACGATTATGACCTCGCAACAGAATTGTTCCTGTCCTGTCGGTTTGAACTTCCTAGGCGAACATTCAACACCGACACCAACGACCTCGGGTCATATGGTTAAGATTTCAAAGTGTGTGGGAAGGCATCATAGCATTGTTAAGGGTATAGGAAGGTCCATTTGAGATTTTTGATCTTCCGGTCATATTTCTGCTCGGCTGCTCGGCTGCTCGGCTGCTCGATAAAGCAACTCTCTAGCAACGCTGATGGATAGGATTAAGGCATGCCCGGGAGACTCAAGCGGGCTACTCGTGGAGGACGGCTCTTCACTGAAAAGCCTTTGCTTGGCCCCCCAATCATTTCTCGACATAGTCGTCTCAGCCCTCAGGCTCTTCGTCTTGATGGGAATGTTTGCCGTGCACTAGTTGGGCCTTCCGCGGTTTAACATCGTTTTCAACTCCCCTATCGCGTCTGCTGAACTCTTGGGCCAGAGAAGCGTATAGAACTGGTTGATCCTCTTCAGAATGACAGAAATTTTGAAAAAGCGCGCGAGATTTATATCTTCCGCATCCAGGTTCTTGGAATCGACGTGAATGCATTGCCATAAGAGGATCAATAAGGCAAGGAATTTGAAAAGCTCTTGAGCTTGTCTGCACCCGAATCAGCCTGCGTTCCGTCTGAAATCGAGTTTTTCAGGTCCTGCATGCTACCAATCTGAAGGATTTCGAAGATCATGCCCCAGTATGCCCAACGCTGAACGAAGCCAGCAGCCTCTGTCCAGGTCTTTCGTGGAAGTCGCCTTCGATGATGTGCTGAATGTTGTAGCCCTCGTTGTGCAGATAGAAAAGCCACGAGCCAAGACCCGCGGGTTTGTAGGTTTTGCAAAGAGGGCCGAACCACGGGACTTCAAACCCCGGGTGGGCTGGATTGGCAATTGTAGGTATGAATTCTATCTTGGGTGCGGGCAATGTTTGAGCGATCGCTGAAGACTGAAACCTAAATTGAGCTGAGGGGTCGGAGCATGACTTATGTACACCGTGAGGACTATGGCCAGGCTCAGAGGAGAGGGTTGCCAATCCTGTGCAAAGGCTCTGTGGCTTATGCAGCCTCAGTCACGTACTCATCCCAAAAGCATTCACCGAGTCCACCAAATGTCTGTATAGTGCGCCATCTCAAACTGAAAGGGAAAATCGGATTGCCATGTTTCAGTTTGAGACAGGCTACCTTTAGCCTTTTGCATTCAAAGCCAGAAAGGTGCGGCTTTCGTACTGGTGGTGGCTAGTTGTGGTCATGTAGCTAGGTGTGCATCCAGGCTACCTATTTAAAGCCTTTCTTCAAGCACGAGAGCTTTCAATCGATCAATGCTTCCATCAAGCTATACGTAACATGAGAAGGTTATTGGATGTCTCTAGAAGCAGGTGCTGAATGATAGGCTTTGAAGCGAGAAATGATATTAAAATCAATAAAATCGGTGGTCGAATGCATCCCAACCCAGCTTCTAGGAATATCGGCCACAGGGCCGAGTGTACCCAGCCACCGAGCACTTCACCTTGGCAGTACGTGACCTTGTTCTCTGCCAATTTTGAAACGAGCACATCAGAGAAGATTTCAACCCTCAAGTTCCCAATACCATCCATTTCGACCCAAACGACAGAAACTTTGACGCTAAAAATGGACCTACGCTCACAATCCGCCGAGAGACAAAGACTGAGAAGCTCAAACAAGTAGGCTAAGGCACTTAGAGCCTCGTCATTCGACATTCTATACACCTCGGAGCGTTTGCATATCCTGCTTCACAGGCGGACTCGATTTCAGGAATCAATAATTGTACGGACCTCACTTCGAACCAGGCCCCGTCTTTTCTGAACTGAAAGCTATCCAACTCCCATCACTTGACGGATTTTGAAACATATCAAGGGGCTGTAATGTTCATTTACACTACAAGTGAGTTCGGAACGTCGTAGAATGCATTTGTAACGTGGTGCAAGTGGTGCCAACGATCCATAGGTTGAGTGGAGTAAGGGACCTAGCCCTTCTCGTCCAAGCCCGCTTCCCTATTCCAGGGGTGCCGATTGCGCCGAGGATGAAAACAGCACATTTGGGAGCGCGGGTGCATTTGAATCAGAAAGACCCGATCTTTAAAAGACGGGCATCTGTAAAATGCGTGTAGAAGGATTTGTATTCCTGAGCAACGGAATTTTATTAGCTGGTAACTTAATACGTAATCGCCTCTCCCCAGCGGATATGGACGTGAATGGAACGCGATGATGCCCGTGCGTTGCTGATTAACGAGCCCCTTTTCTCCGAAAATTTTAGACGACAGCCCTCTTTCAGAAAACACATCCTCGACCCTTTTTTAACGCCTCGAGTAGTTTATAGCGAAGCACTATTGTCGCGATTTATTACAGCGTCGAGAATCTGCTGGGCAAGGCAACTGCTCTACGCGAACACTTATCCACAGATAGAATCCAACACTTTCTCCCCGAAGTTGGGGTAAATCATGCAAATGAAAGTAGAAAGTACGGATCTATGTGTACTTGAGTAGGGTATGAAATGGAGAGACCTGAAATTTCTGTGCCGGATATATGTTTAGAAAACGCAGTTGGGGTCCTTCTCTAAACCATGATGGACTTGGAAGGGACGCCATGGAGCTCCGTAATATTCAGTTCCCATTATCCTACCTACTTCCAATCTTTCGAAAGCTCTCATCTCAAGAGTCTATCCTTGCTGTAATTGGTGGTTGACGAGAATCGCGTAGTTGAGGTCCTTCCTAAGCCCGTGTCAACTTAATGCGAAGAACAGGTGCTCCGCATAATTGTATTTCCGTTTGATCGCTAGTAAAACTCTTTATGAACGTTAATAGACCTAGCTCTTACCAAATTATAATGTTCTCAGGGCATTTAAGTGTGCTACTGTAGGCAAGTGCCGGTAATTTGAGGTTTTTGCTTCGAGCTTCCTCCTGAGTAGACACAACCCAGCATGGATTTCCACCTCATGGGGAAAACTCATGTTAAGACTTAATCATCCTCCTTTCCCGAGTTTTTATTTGTTGCTTGCGATCAGTTCCTTTGAAATACAAAGATTCATTTAAATATTGGAACAAGATGCCGGATCAAGAGACAAAATAAGGTCTTCGTGCAGCGGCCTGTACCTGCCTCGACCGGAATCGGAGGTACCTCCTTCCTAGCGTCCTCGCTTCGAGCCCACGAGCTTCAACGCTCACACAACTCCTGACGATGACAGACAGAAAGGTAGGGCAAGTATACGCGCAGGAGAGGCAGTTTATCTTCGACGCGTCCTTCTCTTGGTTGTTCTCACCTTCGTCGTTCTCTCATTCAAAGTCAATCCGTTCGGTTTTCCGGTAGACTGCCGATTTCATACTGCGATATCAACTTCAACGACCCCTCAAACCTTTTCGTCTTCGACTGTACTTGTACGACAGGTCAAGTACCAAATTATTCATTCTACTTGGGAGGCTGATCAGAATCGCTGATTCTGTCTCACTAATTGGATTGCCTCCTGCGCCGGCGACTGAAATCACCTTCCCAAGAACGCCATTCAAACACTCATTCAGCAGATGCTGGGCGCTGTTCCCGAAATGCTTTCATCATGTCGTCTCAATTCTCATCGTTCATTCATGCCAATAACGCGGGAGAGTTTGTTGGCCATGGCACAGTAAGGGGTGGAAATGATAAGGTACGCTCTCAATTCCTGTCTCAAATTACCAAAGCTCCCTCTAATATTGAAAAGACATCAAAGAATCTATATCGCGAAAATACACCAACAAGTGCAACAGCACTCCCGAGATCCGTCTCTCAAGAAACCCAATCGTCTGTCCCAGGCCGCCAGAAACCTGTCAAGGCTGTATTTCATGACTTGCCGACAGCACATTCGTCAATTACGTCAGGTACTGCCAGAAGTAGACGTTGTGCTTTGTCGAACAACCTATCTGAGGCATATGAAGAAGAAGATTCAATTCCACTTCAGGAACTTGAGCCTCCAAAGAGAAAGAACAACCCTCTGTCGTCTTTCCTTTGCGAACTTCCATTACCACCACCACCCGCTGCCATTGTTCAGTATCGGTATAATAGTCACTCCAATAACTCGGATTCCTGCCTTGCGACTGAAGACAACAAGTTTGCTTCGGGACAGCAAGCCAAACAGCCACCGCCTTCTGGGTCTGTCGGACAGCCGAATTCTGTGTTTGCGATCGTCAAAACGGCATTTGCATCACTCTCTTCTCCAGCGGACGTCAGTACACCGTCAAACTGGCCTGGAAACAATCGCGACAAAGGCAAGCAACGCGCTCAATATGCTCTGAATGGCTCACCAGTCTATCACTCCAGTTTAGACGCTGCACCATCTGGTTCTTTGCCTCCAAACAGTGTCAAAAACCAGCCATCGCTCAATCAATACGGCCGCCCTCAAAGACGCGGATATGATTCCTACAATGCAGCAATTCCATTTCCAGATCTTGGAAGTACACCAGCTCCCAATGAAAGGAGCCATGAACTGCCCAGACAATCTTCTAAGACGACAAGAGCTTTGTCTAACGCTGCTTCTTCATTGCCCGAAGGAAGCACGGTCGGAAACATATACAAACACTATGTGCGATCAGAAATATTCGATGATGTTGACTCTGATTGCAACGATGGACCTAGCGAGCACGATTTGGCCGACAGATGCCCTCTAAACCAGCAATTCAGCAATCGTGCCGCTGATAACGGTGTGTCCTCCAGCTCTTTATCGAGTAACCAGCACCAGTCCGCACTTAATCCCCGCAAACAGCAAAGATCTGAGCGCCTGAGAGACAACCCTCATGGACAACTGCCGGGATATGGATTACCAAGCATCCCCAATCCTTCGCCACGCCCCCTTCCAAGCAGCACACAGGATATCAGACGTTCTTCATCGTACGAAGACACCCAAAATCTCTTGGAGCTCGCAGAGCGATCTAAAAGGTCTGTGCACAACCCAAAATTGAGTCGTTCAAAAGGCAGAAGCAACCTCCTACCCGATCAAGCGTCGTCTCAAATGGGTAGCTCATCCCGTACTCCCTACCTGAGCCTGAACAATCCATTTCGAGTCAACTATGAACCGCACGTTCTCATCTCTCAAGCAACCGACGAGAATTATGGCTACGATGACCATCGTCATTACAATCGTGCCGTAGAGAGGCAGCCACTAGAACGAGAGGTTAGTGAAGCACTTCGCCGGGCTAGCAATTTCAGTGCGTATAGCAATGGCAGCATAGCCACCTCTGTTCTGGAACACTATGTACAGTCTCAGAGTGAGGTATCCAGTTCAAACGGACTTGAAATGCTCAGAAGACAAATTAAAAACGGTCCTCCGTCTGGACCGGACATGGATGAAACTCCAGCCGTGGCAGCTCCAGCTCCGGCTTTCTATGACCGAGGAGCCATACCATCTACTTGGATCGGCAATCGTCAACAAAATCAAGTCCGAGTGCCTATCCAGCATCATGATCCAGTCCCCAACTCGCCGCCAATTTCCCACGAGGATCTGGTTGACTTTGCACACGAAAATCAGAGAGGTCAAAATGACCCCGGTGATGATGCGAACGATTGGGAGACTGTCGGCGAGAGTGCTTTCGGAACAGGGTTCAAAGGCAGTGCACCTGGTATGCTTGGAGGAGCAATGGCACATAGAGCTGGGAGCAGCATCGCAAATACTTCCGATGAGGGAATAGCAAGTACTCATATCCCAGAAATCAGCAATTACGGGTCTACGGAAAGAATCGCACAACATCCAGGCAATATTCAGTACTTCGGAGACTATCGCCAGCGAGACCTCAAGAATAGCCACATTCCAGTCTTCCTTCCTGTCTTTGGAGAACACAAGGTCAATGGGTACTTAGCAGACTCGAATAGACTTCGCCCACCATCGAATCCTTACAACTACAATCCCCGACCTCTCGATCGAAAGCATACAAACCCCTTCAACTCACCTCCACCGGAGGTTATGACGAAGGGTTCTGGAAGCAAGCCATACACATCTATAAATCGTGACCAGCGCGCTCTCAAGCCTAACCACTTCCCTCCTGCTTCGATAAAGATCTCAACATCAAGCGATGAGAGCGATATCGCCGAACAGCATGTGGCGCCTGCTTCTCTTGCTCGATCAGCCCCTGCTGTTCCGAATTTCTCCCAGCCCTTCGATTGGATGGGCAACTTCGGTGACCCAGGACCAGCGATCTACTATTCAGATCACACTTTCATGAAGCCGAACCCTCCAGTCGCCAAAGAGCAAGATCGCCCAAGTTCATGGCAGCATATTATGGCACTTGCGCAGGAAGATGACATGGAAGGCTTCGATCCCTACGGAACTCGTATTGTCGACTCTCCTCTTGGCCGAGGTTTAATGAAAGAACACAGCTTCTCAGGCAACCAGTTCACCCCTGCCACAGATTTCCAAGCCAACACTCAGGGCGACGGTTTTGTTGAGCAAAAGACTTGTGGCAGAAAGAAAGGCCCAACGAACCCCCGAGAGCGTAACACACTCATCAAAGGACCTCCAGGTGCATTCTACCATGGTCTTTCTCGCCCAAAGAAGATCCGTTCGCAATCCCATGACACTGAGAGACCTCCTAATGTCAAAGTCTCATACCGTCAATCCAGCGGCGAAGACTATCCGACCAATGCTCTCCGCCCCCTTTCTCTTGTTGCCAGCTGTCAGCATCGACCCGTCACACCCATAATGCCCATTGACAGCTTTATTTATACTGGCCCCGACCCAAGCGCGAATGCCCGACCAAACGACTTCGTATACCGCTCCCCTCTCGCACCACCCAAGCGGAAAAGCTGGCAGATATTATACACCGAAGAACAAATGTTGGGGTTCCGTGAGGCAGCAAAGGCAGATGGATTTCGCGAGTCTCGGGCAGTTGATCTTAACGCCGGACTGTTGGGCCACAAAGATTCTGCGAAGGAAGGTGGTTCACGCAAGAATCTCTGGGAAGCTCCACGACTCTTCCAATGGCCTGGAGAGGTATCCGTTCGTATCAACCTCCCCAAGAAGAAGAATATTTCGAACATTGTCCTGGTTCTCTGCAACGTTTTCCCTCCGTTGCTGCTTTTGTATGCATTGGGTCGTATGGATGGGATTATTGCTTGGTGGACTAGTGGCGAGTTCATTACGTTCGGCCGGCCTCAGAAGAGAGCGGCTTACGCTTTATTGGGGGCCTGGGGGCTCTTGGTGCTCTGTGGGCTGGTCATTTTCTTCGCGTGGTGGTTTGCGAATCGCAGCTCAGCTAGCCCTTGAAAGAAGTGTTGATGTGCTATTGCGGTAGTACGAGTTTTCGTTTGTTGATTCACAAGATGGGAGTGGGGATTGGTACGGGCCGTATTGAGAGGCGGTTTTACATTGAGGGTTGAATACATGCAAGATCGATATTTGAAAAGTGTTCTGGCTTATCAGGGCTATCTACTTGATTGAAGATGCGTTGATGGCTGAGCAGTGGACGTGGAGGATTGATTGGCTTTTGTACAATACTTGTTGATTAGATGATACCATGGGTTTGGGCTTTCTTTACTGGCACGCATACATACATGAACACATTAAAAAACTCTCAAAACCTGCCCCTCCATCTTTCACGAGTGAAAGTCGCCCATTTTCAATATCAACTTCTTTCTATTCTTCTCTATTTGGTTATACACATTTCCCAAAGCTCTCATTTCCTATGCAACACCAAATGCTCCAAAACCGACAAACTGAACGCTATGCTACGAAGCAGGGACATAAACACCATCCTTACATAAAACAACCACATTCTTAAAGAATCGTCTCCACTCTAACGGATCGCCCTTAACTTTCACAAACCGCACTTCCAATAGCTCCACATTTCCGTTTTGGTACGTATCGATCACGATATCTCCACTCAAGCCACAATGCCGTCCGTCTACGGTCTTGACTTTGATCCACGCTGCGTGATCCCTTCCTACCATTTGCGGAACCGATGGGACGGGGACGTTGAGTTGGTGTAGAGAGTCGGAGAGGAGTTGGAGGAGCAGGGAGGAGGTGAGATGCGAGAAGAAGCGGGTGAGTGAGTAGTTCGGTACGATATCCCGAAAACGACGAGCATGTTGTGTTAGACTTAGGGGTACGGAGGGTGCGGATGTGAATTGGCTCATACTTGGCTCATCTGCCAGCGGAGACTCGAATTCCACATTTCTAGCACCATTGGTGAAGGTGCAGATCCCGCCGTCGGCGGTTGTGGTTGGTTGTGAAGCGCTGAATGCCATGGCGTTTGCGCGGGGTGGTCGCTCCCAGTCGAACATCACATCGTTGATGGGTGCTTCCGGCTGTGTGAAAGAGAATCGGTTGTTGCGGTCCTCAATGGAATCGATATCCATGGCATCTTGACTGAGAGATTGTCGTTGGGAAGCTGTGGGTTTCTGGCTGAAGTCGATTTTGAGGCTTTCTAGCATTTGTGTTGCCAGACCAATGGGATCTGTCATTTTGCCTTCGGAGGTGAGGAGGGGGTTCTTGCGGGTGTACCATGGATGGCGTTTTATGTGCTCGAAGTTGAAGCGTTTCTTGGTATCGACGTTCATCATGCCGCGGAGCAGTGATAGGACGGATGAGGGAAGCTTCTGCCATAGATCGTCTGTACTTCGGCCATTGGCGCGAGTGTATTCTTCGAATTCCCAGCTTGATGGTGTAGGCTCGTCCCAAGGTGTGTTGCCTACCAGTAAAACGAAGAGAACCACTCCGCAGGACCATATATCGACCATGTTCGCAGCGTAGCCTGAAGCCTTCGTACCTCTCGCCTGCGTGCTCCTCGAGCAGGTAATGACTTCCGGCGCGATATACGGCGGACTCCCACACATCGTCGTGCTGAGTTTGGTATTACCATTATACTCAAACAGAGTTGCCAGCCCGAAATCCGCAATCTTCAAATTCCCGCTATCCGAAAGCAAGATATTCTCTGGCTTGATATCCCGATGTCCTACACCCTTCGAATGCATATAACTGACTCCACTAATCAGCTGCGTGAAGTAGAAATGCGCAATATCTTCGCTGACACCGACGTCTGCTTCGATTTTGTCGAAGAGGTCTCCTCCTTCCGCATACTCCATGGCTATCCATTTCCAGACGGTGTCCTCGCCAGTGGCAAACCATTCTATGATATTGGGATGTTGGCCGATGTGCGAGTGCAAGGAGACTTCCATGGCGATTTGCTTTGCAGAGATTCGGCCATGTTTAACGGCGTAGGCTTTGTGGATGAATTTTACTGCGAAGACTGGGCTGGTGTCGTGAGGAGGGATTGCTTTCTTTATTCTGGGGATTTGTTAGTATTGGTTGAAGGATTAATAGATCTGAACCTTACGATGCATATGCCCCTCTACCGATGGTCTTGGATATAATTCGGAAAGGCAGATCGCGGGGTAAAGGGTCTAATTGAGACTGCATTGGGGGTTCCATTGTTAGCCAGCCTTCTTGCACAGCTGCAGGACTCGATGACTATCACAACGGAACTCGAATCCTTCACTATTTATGAATGCTTTAGAAATTTACTTACCATATCCAAAAGATCTCCAAGTCTCCTCAAAAATTGGCATGAAGTTCCAATATCCAATGGGTTTTGTTTTGATCGCGTGCAAAGTTTCAAGTCGCGTCTGTTCGCGATCGGTTATTCGCCGATTGGCGGCAAGGAAGGCTTTTCTCAGCCTCGCGTTGCTGTCACCAGGGGAACCGCGTCCTCGACCGTAAATATTCCAACATTAGCCTGATCCACCTCACTCCTACAAAATCAAACCCATCATCCGCAGGTGCTTTGTCCTTCAAATTGCACAATCGCTCTTTCATTACCAACATTCCACGAATAACGGCATTTGTTCATTGCTTCATCTGCTTTGAGTGGTTGATTTGCCTCGCCGTTGCTTATCGCTCCTCCCATCTTCATTATGAACTACGCAATGGAGGATAGCCAGAACTCTGCCCCTGGTGCTCTATCAGCTGCTCAAGCGGCGAAACTTGCTCCTAGGAAAGGTCCTGACGCTCAGAGTACTACAAAACGGTATGTTCTTCGTTGCTGTTCGCAGAATCAACTCTGACTAGAAATAGCTTACAAACCGAGTTGATGCAACTCATGACCTCCTCTGCCCCTGGCATCTCCGCTTTCCCATCCGCTGATGGCAACCTCCTTTCTTGGACTGCGACGATAGAAGGACCTGATGATACGCCATACGCCAGCCTTACCTTCAAACTCTCTTTCGCCTTCCCGTCGAACTACCCATACGCACCACCAACCGTTCTTTTCAAGACCCCGATTTACCACCCAAATGTCGACTTCTCGGGGAGAATCTGCTTGGATATCTTGAAGGATAAGTGGACTGCAGCATACAACATCCAAACCGTTCTGTTGAGTTTGCAAAGCTTGCTTGGGGAGCCAAACAAGTAAGCTCCTTCCCAACCACCAATTCGTTGAATCCTTACTAACGAGTGATCAGTGCATCACCACTGAACGGCGAGGCTGCTGAGCTATGGGACAAGGATCCAGAGGAGTTCAAGAGAAAGGTTCTTGGTCGCCACCAGGATATTGAAGATGAGTAGGGGACGAGCATACGATAATGGGTTAAGGCGTCACAATGGTTACCAAGAATGTGCATAATCAGGAGTGGATGGATGCTTTCATTGTCTCGACGGTCTTTCTTGCAGCATTGTCACGGCAGCGGGGGAGTATATGGACGATGAACGGGACGTTATTGTTAGTCCATGCATGGAAAGACTGAGTGGTTCTTGAATAGGAATTTCAGGTATTGATCCAGATATTTTTGATCCGATGTGACAGGGTTTATCCAACTATCGTCGTCTGATGTTTCCAATCATTCATGACTGCCCAATGATCTAGATCTTGGCTTGAGTGGCTAGAAGCCTATTCGCTCAATCCAAATGAGTGATTCTGACCTTGGCTCGGGCATCTGGCATGCTATCACGAGGAATCTGAACTACTGTAGTGCCCCTTGAGTCACTAAAACAATATATTACTGATCTTAACTTCTTCCTACTCTGGTGGTGCTGCTCAAGTCAATCACCAAACTTCCAGGGTGGAGTCTTGATGATGAGTGGTGTTGGCGTTTTGAATGCACGCTTGACGAGGTCATCCTTGTTAGCGGTTTTTTCGTCATCGTTGTCACAGTCGAAGAGGTCGTCGTTGTCATACTCAGAATCATCACCGGTGTCGCCATCATCGTTGTACTGTCGCTGCCTTGTCGTTATCTTTATATCCTTCCTCCGGGGTCGTCCATTCTGGTTGGTACCTTCTGCTTCCCCAAGTGGGTCTTCGCTGGCTTTGCCCTTCGAGGAATGAACGAACTCCACTAGTCGACCGCCAGTGTAGGATTAGAACAGTAAGATCGTGGCAACATCATGCCGGTCGTCCTCGGTGGAAAAACATGCTTATCCATGAGCAACCTAGCTGGACGTTCGACAAGAATAAAATGAGGAAAGCAATGAACGAATGCAAAAGCAAAAATAATGCCAAATTCTAGAAGTCACTGAAGTTTATGATTTTAGAATGATACGACAGAGTAGAAGTCTGTCCGTTGTTCAAGTGATTTCACACTAGCTAGATAGATGCCTGTTGCAATTGTTGTAGGGTTGGGCTATTTGTACTCAACTGTCCCCACTTTCGGGAGTACACCTAATAACCTCGCGCGCTCATACAAATTAGTATGAGCGCGCAAGGGGCGTATATGTCACTATGCAAACCAAGGACTATATAGGACGAAAAACTGAAGCTATTTACAAATCGAAAAAATAAGCTATCTACACCTCCAAATCCTCCATATCCCACTCTGCATCTTGTGTATGAACATCAGTGACCTTGTCGTCGCAGCGGCAGCTACGGTAGCTTCGTCCACGAATTGTAGAGCAACATTAACGCGTTCTCATACTAATTAGTATGGTGGCGCGAGGTTGATAGGTGTACCGAGTGTGAGTACAAATAGCCCGACCCTTGTAAAATATCCAGTGCTGCGATTTTCGCTTAAGAACTGTCTTGTCTGCGCATTGTGCACGTTCCCGCAGCGCTAGGTCCTTACCATTATCTCAATCGCGACAACTCAAACCCAACCCTCCTCTATAAATCTGCATCTGATTCTATAAGGGCTAGCCGAAACCGTGTTCTCAATAGCTTTGATCGTATACGAGCCAAAACTACTCTCGATAAGGTGTCATATCTTAACAACTGCTTTCGCCTCAGCATCCATGGCCCCGACCGAATCTGCATCACATGTCTGCTCTAGCGACTCGTCAGATAGCGAAGAATATATTGAAGCTGCAGCTGAGAATGAGGAAGAAAAGAGTTTCAGAGCTGTAGATATCTTGTATGAAGTAGCATGGTCTTACCGTGGTATTGGTGGACAGTATGTGTGTGAAGCGGATCCATGCCGAGATACGCAAATTCACGGGCCTCCTGAAAAGAAGCCACGATGTGCTATCAGCATATCAATTACAATGACCGGTATATCCACTGAGGGCCATCAGACAGGGTTTTTATCGTCAATCCCGCCGTCCAGACTGGATATGGTAAATCAGAGCCGGGAGAGTCAACCAGGCGACGACTTCAAAGCAACTTCAATATTGGTCCGAGAGGTAAAGATACACTCTTCGCATCTTCTGCAGGCAATCCGGAATGTTGTCAAGTATTACCCATCTCAGAATTTGATAGGTGACGTCATCTCCGTCCCGAATCCGTATGCAATACTCTTGCATTACTTTCACGATTGGAAGAAACTCAGAGATACCCATATCAAGAAGCCCAAGAAAGATTTAACAGATGGAGAAATTGTTCATGATCTCACCATTCTCATTGATTGGTTGGAGCCGTACTATATCAGCATTATTCAACAAGAGGAAGAAAGACACAGGAGGGGAGTAGCTACTAGCGAAGCACTCTGGTTCCTCTACAAGCCGGGCTGCACTGCGTATAGCGAAATTGATGGAAAGTGGCGCGCTTTTGTGGTTCACTCTGTAGCTCACTCTCGACATCGTCTTGGTGGTCCTCCTCCACCTCCACCTCCTGGAGCTCTTCCTGGAGCTCCTCCTCTACGTCCTCGTTTTCGCTATGTCAAAGCTTGGTATCTAGCACATGATGGAAGGCGATTTGTTCGTAAGAATAAATCCTTCGAGCTCGATGAATTTGACGGCGAAAGAAAGATTACGTCTCTCAACCTGATCCCAAGCCAATATCACGACAGCGCAGGCAAGACTCGAGAGAGCTTAGAATCCCGAGGCCACCGCTACTATGACATTATGCGGAATATCCCTCAGCATTTGAGTTACTCTGGGGATGCAATTTCCCGAACAGGTTCCAACCGAGTAAGCTGGGCATATCCATGAATGGCTATAAGCTTGCTGATCTTTACGAAAGCCGTATGACGGCGAAATCGTGGTCGATCCTGAATTTTGGAAGACCCAAAATAACTACCGCGATGACGATAGTGAACACGGCTCGACCGATGAGTCTGTTGATGATGGTGATGTAGATATCCAGGGTAGCGAAGGGCATAGCAACCGCGAAGACGGCTATGGTTCAATCACTGAGTGGAGGTGTTTGAGAGACTCACAAAAAAAACAAGGTCCAACCTCAGTGGAATTAACTCCACATCAAAAGTCCCTGCTCCCAACCCATTTGAGAGGGTATGCCTTGAAAACTAAGCAGCGCAGTAAGTATATATTGCCAAAATGGATGCCTATAAGGAAAGGAGGCTTTGTTAATTCTATTCGAAGTGCTATTTGAGCTCGACCACGCTCGCCATCTTGTCCGAGAAGACAGAGATTCTGCCATGAAGAATTTGATACTTCCTCCTGAAGATCTTCAAATTATTACCGCTTTGTCACGGAAACATATCAGATCAAAAGCAAAACCATTGTTTGCAGACTTCATCCACGGGAAGGGAGAAGGCTTAATACTGCTCCTCCACGGTCAGTCAAAGAGACCCACCTCTCCATTTCGTGTTTCCTGATATTTTTTCCTTCAGGCCCACCAGGCACAGGAAAGACATTTACTGTCGGTGAGATGATCCCAGATGCTTATAGTCAATTTGTGCTTACTCCATTAGAATGTGTTGCCAACTACACTCGCCGCCCGTTACTGTCTTTAACAGTTGCGGATATTGGAACAGAAGAAGAGAATATGGAAATGCGTCTCTCAGACTGGTTTACCTTAGCCACTAGATGGGAAGCCATTCTACTCATCGATGAGGCTGACGTCTTTCTAGAGAGGCGGAGCCTGGCTGATCTAGGCCGGAACAGCTTAGTATCTGGTATGTCGTACTTACCTGAATATATAGTCTAATCATTTGTTGATATAAAGCGCCCTCTAGTCTTTCTTCGATCCATGGAATACTATAATGGAATGCTCTTTCTAGTGCGTCCGTGCCTTATTATCACCTCTCGGTTATCTAACGAAACTTATAGACAACAAATCGCGTTGGCCATCTTGACGACGCTTTCTTATCCAGGATACAAGTCGCTATCACATATGAAAAGCTCGATATTGAGTCCCAGAAGAAGGTATGGGTGCAGTTTATCACGAAACTTAAAAAAGAAAGCCAGGATGTCACTGTATCGTGGGAGGCTCAAAGGTACATTGAGGATGAAGAAACGATCAAATCAATGGATATGAACGGGCGCGATATTCGCAATGGTTGGTGGTTTTCAACCTTTACAAGTAGTCGCCTTTGCTAAACCGTCACTACAGCATTGCAGATCGCCATAACCCTTGCGAAGGATCGCGCCGAGGACCAAGGAAGACAAATTGCAGAAGTGACAGCAGATGACATGAAACAGGTTGTCTCAAGAAGACAAAGATTTATCGCATATATGCGCAGCATTAGGAATGAGACTGAAGAACAGCGGGCTTATATGCGGGGTGATCGAAATGATCAATCCTAATAGGAGGCGTTAAAAACAGCATAATTTTCTGTTTCGAGAGTCTTATCCGCTTAATACGATATGTTCATTGATACGTACCCAGCAAGGGGTAAACATATATGTGCACACTCTACTCACAGCCTTATTGCCGCTTGTAAGCAAGTAGCTCCGTGGCAAAAAGCGATGAGAGAAGCCCTTCTTTGCGAACACTGGGTTGCAAGGCTTCACATCGACTAGCTGGCTTAACCTCAGCTACTAAGAACCTTGTCTGTCCAGGGGTGATGAGCAGTGTTTTAATTGGCCATCCGCTAGCAAGGCCATTGTGCGGTTGCTGTAGCGTATTCAAAAGAGCTCGCAAACCGCTTTGGAGATGTTGATCTTCCACCTGATCTAGTATCTACAGTCCATCAATCACAACTATCAATGGTAGATCTCCAACTTGTAGAAGATCATTGATAAGACTTAAAGTCTCTTGAACAGATTCATGGCTTCGTCTAGCTTCTAGAAACGTGCAACGCTGAAGCCTGCGAGACTTTGGAACTCGAATGGCAAATCTTGCACAAGTTGCAGGATTAATGATAGCATCATTTAGCTAAGCGCAGTGCAGTCAATATCGCAGTTCCTTATATCAAATCCACGACTACAAGAGCATGATGCCACAGGTATATTGGCTTTCTGGTCAGGGCTAAGATTCCCTTGATCGTAGAAGCTTGGCTGTTGAGATCGATTGACTCTTGAATCCAGAGTAGCTCTGCGTTTGGATTGTTTCACCAACTTCGTAAGCGACTAAGGACTTGGCTGCTCATATACATATCGGCGAGGAAGGTCGTAGAATCTACCAATGACGGTTTCTGAAACGTGTGATTTAGTCCACAGATTAAAGACTGCAATTCTGTTGCAATGTAGTGTTATTCCTTTCTAGTTTCTGGTATTATGGTTGTCCTAGTGTTCTGCGATGAGATTAAGGGGCACCGCCAACTTTTGTTGTTCTTCTAGCTGACGAGGATCTCGCACCAAAGAAGGAATATCCTCTAAAATCCAAAGAAAAGGTAAGTAAGAAGGTATATTTTCATAGATATGATATTTAAAATGAAAGGGTTTTCTAGGTAGGGCACATACGTTCGTTAAGCTGAAAATTCTTCGCACATGTGCTAACTGAAAAGAACGCTTCCCCAGACCGGTCCATCTCTTTCCCATCAGTAGGAGATAAAAGATAATCTTGATATGTTCGAGCCAACGTTTCCTGATTATATGATTATATAGACCTGCCATATTCGCCAGAAATAATCGTCGAGAGATCTCGGCAAATTTTTTATTCAACATTCTTTTGTTCTCATATTGAATTTGATACCTTGACAGTTGCCCTTCTATGCTGGTGTCTGAGGGATCCGGGATTTCGAGGGTGGGTCCAGGTCCCTTATTCGAAGGGGACTTTCTCTTTGCACAAAGGCTGTACCACAAAGCAGAAAGAGTTTCTGTGCCGGTAATCCTGTGGATCTTGAAGACGTTGCGTTAGTTTAGGCAGCCACAATCGAGATTAGCCGAAGGGGAAGGGCAAGAGATACCACAGTTCTCTAAGAGACCAGCAGCTGCCTAGCCACTAATACCAAAGTTCAAGAGCCCCTGAATAGTTTCTCTCTTTGTCCGGTCGTGAAGGAAGGAAAGAGAAACGGGGGGGAGCACTTATGTATGATGTTTCCAACGAGACTTGCTGGCTAGGAAAAAGTTCAAGGAGTAGAGCATTCTTTGTGGCAGGAGAATCCAGGGAGGGCAAAAGTGACTGGAAATGACTTGGAAGAAATACCCATTTCTCATGGCAACAGAGTCCCAGCGTGACAATAGTGACCATGGCTCTGACATGCAGAGTTGGCGCTGTTACTAACAGCCCACGAACACGACCATTACCAGTGTCCAGATTTCGTAGCTGGTGGAGAAAGTGGTATGGTGCTATTCCAAAAGCGGATTATCTCAAGACTGTCTGGCCTGCACCCTTTCCACTGCCATCTTGTTATTTCCGTTCATCACAAATTCGCATTCGCACCAGCTCCAAGCATTTGGACCTCACAACACTCTTTACACCACATACTGGTAGCCAAGTTGAATCCGGTATGCAGGGTAGACCTTTTCATTCATAAGCTAGCCAGCAAAGAGAATGCAACTCCCAAACCCAAACCATGCCATGAAGATCAACCATTTATGCGTCCTCAACAACAGCTGTCTGGAGGCCCTTAGGATTCTTAACATTCACCGCCTGAACGTAGCTGTACAACTTCTCCTTCGCACCCTCTTCGTCGTTACGCTTTCTCGAGATTCGGACTCGGAGTCTGAACGGAACACCCTTGATACCAGCCTCCCAGACCTTCTTGTTCAATTGGGGATCGAGACGAACATCAGATGTGCCCTAAATAGTTGTCCAATGTCAGCTCCAAATCCTCCTGCCTGTTTGTGTGCTCTCGGGGTATCGTATTCGAGGGTTTCGTACCATTGACTTTGTTGCGAACGCCTTGATCTCCTTGATTGCTCGAGGTGCCCGCTTCTTGAATGTGACGCCGTGGAGCTAGGTATTTGATCAGCCTTCCATTCCCCAATATCTATGCTTCTTGGATTCGACGTACTCTCTTGTGAAGGTGGATTGTGTACTCGCGCGCAACGACATCAGCGATGGCGGATCGGGTGGCCTTGCCGGCGGGCTTCTTTGTCTTAGTCGACATTTCTAGTAGAGTCAGATTTATGGATTCAAATTCAATTATTGGCCCGCTGCAGAGTAATAGACATACTGGAGTTGTGTCGCGACTTGTCGTGAAATGTCTTGTCGTTGATTCCAAAATTTGAAGATGGAATTTGAGAATTGTTTGTGTGGTCGCTAAACTATCCGTTTTTTGATTAGTGTCAAACCTGGAAAAGGAAAGAACAGTTTGTGCCTTAATTGCATGGCCACAAGCTAGTCGCCTGGCTCTGAAAGTCGAAATGAAGCCGAGAATTGGCAACGACATCTTGAAACCCAATCACTCAAATCGCACTGAGCGATTCACTTAGGCCTCAGAGCTGGGCACTGAGGACAGCGAATCAACCTCCGAATACAATCTCTCACACGACGTGAATGATTCAAAACCGCTCTCCCTACAATCGTCAAAATGGCCGCCAACGCAAGTCCTTCTCCTCAGCCCGACATGAATCGGAACAGGCTACCTACGCTCTTTGAGGTCTTGAGCAGGAGAACGCTCTCACCCGTCGATTTGTTCTCCTTCTACATCTACATGCGCGACCAGCAGAGATCAGTCGACTATTTGGACTTTTGGCTCGATGTTGCTCAACACATGTCTCTATGCCGCCATTATGTTCGCGAACTTCGACGATCAGTGATGATTGGAACTCCCGAGGGTGAAAAGTCAGGCTCCAAGCGGTCTTCAGCGATTCCGGAGGGATTGGGCGATATGAATCATCCACCAGCTGGACCGTCCATGTTCAATTCGGAGAAGGAGAAGAGCCAAGATGCACAGATGTCTGCGTTTCTTCGTGAAGAGGCAGCCAATGGTGGAAATACCGGTCACTCTCCCTCTGGCAGTGTCGGTTCTCACCATTCAAACATGCGCCAAACCCAATCGAATGAACGAGCGCCTCGCCCAAGCTTCATGAGCAGCCCTCTCGAATTGACCTCCGACTCAAACTCTCCAGCACACACTGTTGCCAGAGCCGATATCAGAGCTTCTGCGGAGAAGATCCTCTACACCTTCCTCCTCCCTGGCGCCGAACGCGAAATCATCCTTCCCCACGCCATCACCCACGAAATTACTGTCTCTATTGAGGAACGCGGCCGAGACGACCCTGAAGTTTTCGATGCCGCAAAGGACTATGTCTTCCAAGCTATGGAGCGTGATGCTTTCCCTGGATTCCTACGCATGAAGGCTCTCGGAAATCTTGTCCCACCTTCCATGATGATGAGATTGGTCCTTGGCTTGCTCTCCCTGTTTGCAGCTTTCTGGGTTGCTTTTATTCTCATCTTCCTCGACTATCCTCGCCACATCCGCGTTTGGGTATGTATTCCTAATCGAAGACTGGGATTGAATAGTTGCTAATATTCATCACTGCAGCTTATCCTCCCATTCACAATTGGTGTCTACACCCTTTGTTCCCACCAATATGCACTCGACCCCATCCTAGCTCTCGCCGGCTTCAGTGAGTACACGTTCATGAGCTTCTCACGCATTCGAGAGCCATATGTCCGCAAGCTGCTCAACAAGCGTGCTCTGACGGTCCTGGGGGTCACGGTCTTGGTCGATGCAGCACTGGTAATTCTCTTTGTCTTTGTACCTGGAAAGAGATTGTAAGAATATGACGGCCTACTAAAAGAGCACTCTGGGGCTGGGTTTGGGGCTGGTGTTAATGGTAAATCATTCGGATCATGTGTACATTTATGGCTCTGGAGGAAAGGGAGACATCATAATGGCGTTTTGTGTGGAAATGATTTGGACTCCAATTTGGGCCTTGATGCTTCATGAACTTTTCTTTGATTCTTGAGAGAGAGAATATCTTGTAGTTAATGAAATACCCTTGCTTTGCTATAGGACTAATTGGAACATAAGATCCTAAAACGCTCAGACTGTAAACGATTTACAACCACTAGCATGGCTCTGGAAAATGTGTCTATCAATCATTCAATTGCGACCAGCGATTCGGAATTGGAGAAGATTGTTTTGCATTTAGAGTGAGTCTTTGGAAGTGAGAAAGCCTCATTGTATCTCAGCGACTGGAGTCTTCTTGTATTGCAATTAATGCGGTACGCTCTCCCTATGCCATCGTGAAGCCATCCATGACCTCTGAACGCCCAGTAGATGCATCCCTATGATCTTTTCACATTGCTCCATCTGAAAACCATGCCCATGCCCATGCCCATGCCAACATCCACTCATTTACCAAAGCTCAAAGCCCCAAATCCTCTCTTCTTACCCCTCTTCTCATCCTCCAGATCCTCATCATCAACATCCATATCATCATCCTCATACCCATCACCCATCAAACCCCCATTACTTCTCTTACTACCACCCACTCTCTTCCCCAATCCCCATCTACCACCACCGCCTTCCTCATTCTTGACATTATCGCTCGCCTTGCCCTCCATCAACTTCTCAACATGCGTAGTCCATTCCTGCTCCTCTTTATGTCTCTTCGCAGCCTCGGATTTTACAGATGCGATTTGGCGTTCGAGATCTGCGAGTGTGGTGGTGCAGCGGGATGACCAGGCGTGCAGGGTGGAGAGCATGGAAGGGATAGAGTTTGGTGGGAGATCGCGGAGGGGAGAGACGGATGATACGAGGACGGTCTTATTATACGGATCGAGCGTGCCGGATACCAAGCCCGCATAAATAGCTGAAATCACCAAATCCTCCAACTCCCTCGCAGTCTCTAGACCCAGAGCTTTCAAGAGATTCGCATAGCTCAGATCAGGGGGGTTCTTGGCTAAAGTGAGGAAAGAAAGTTGGCGCAGCTTGAGCGTTTGTGCTTCGTTCAAGGGAGGGAGACCAGGGGTGGATGTGTAGTCGGTGTAGGTGCCGTAGCTGAATATCTTGAGGAGGGAGAGGTGAGACGCATATTCGGCACTTTCGGAGAGGGCGAGGATTTGTGGCGTGGAGAGGAGTTCGGAGAAGATGAAGGTGTTGGGTGCTGAGGTTGCGCGGACGATGAGGTCGGCGGCGGCGCGGGGGGAGGAGGCGGATTTGGTGAGTGCGAGGAAAGGCTGTAGACGTTGGTTACTAAGAATTAAAGCCGCCATGATGTAAGGAACTTACTTCCAGAGCGTTGAGGGCTTTTGTTTGCTCCATCTTGAGTATGGCTGTGGAGATCGTGAGCTGTTGATTCGCTGCCTGTTTGACGCAGCTCTGAATATCAGAGCCTCAGAGGTAAGGCTTGTTGAATTCTGGGGATGGCAAGAAGTGCCGGTATCAGGTGATCATTCTCTTGGAGAATTCGAATTATTAGACAGCTTGACCCGAGATTTGCAGAGGGATGTTTCTGTCGTTCGAAACGTCTCAAACATGGGAACGTGAATGTCGCTGAAGCTCCCGTATCAGATTGGTTTGATCTAATCATAAGCGAGAATCAGGCTCCCCTGAACCCAAGCCCTGCTTGAGTCCCTTTTGAGATGTCAGGTACAGTGTGCACGAATAGTATGCAGGAAGGAGATATTGATTTGAACGAATATATTTATCGATATTGCATCTAACTCTCCACCATTACGACTGAATACGTGGTCAATACCCATGGTGACATACGTGAGTACACTTTCCAGTGGCGGAGTCTCGAACTCGCTATTCGTGAACATCCTTCCCATGTCACGGAGAGGGTCTTAAGAGAAACAGCGCATTGACTCTGTACCCGGAGATGGGACGATTACCTATCTCTAAAACGTAGTCCCTGCCCTAAAGCGCTGATTTGAATTTGAGTCGACGTCGTGCACATTGTTCAAAAAGACTTTTTAGTATCTGTACTCACCCGTCCTTTCTCTCATCTCATCGAAATTGTTCAAAGAGCGACGATATTTAATTAGATTCTATCCCACGAATTTTGCCGGATTTCTAAGAAGTTTGAAGAGTCCACCGATACACACGTTTTCGGTCCTCGAAGCGCATTCGGATTGGGTGGCTTGCAGATTGAATCTATCGCAGCCGTTTTCCCGTCTCACACCCCAATGACAAAGACGACGACATTCGTTTAGGCGACTTTACAAATTGAGAAATCACCGATATCCAGGAGCTGGTCTTCTGTTTTCTACTTCCTATACATACCCGTTAGTTCTACCCCTCTTCGGTCACTGAAATTTGTCGAATGAATGTCACTGGCGCCGCATAGATGGAGTTTGCTGATAGATAACCGTAGTAAGACGACGTTGCGATTACCTGTAACACGAGAAACTGCTTATCACATACCCCTCCGCAGCACCGCTGCTGTGTGAGCAGTGACCGCCTTCACGATGGCTCCTAAATATTTAAAGGTCGCTCCTCGAGACCCGGATTCGCGGACGATATCGGGCCCTCCTACAGCGCATATGGCTACGACGACGTTGAAGGTTGGCGGTATGACTTGTGGCGCTTGCACATCTGCGGTCGAATCCGGGTTTAAGGGAGTCGATGGAGTCGGAAACGTGTCCGTGAGCTTGGTGATGGAGAGGGCGGTTGTGATGCATGATCCGCAAAAGATAACGGCGGAGAAAATACAAGAGATCATTGAGGATCGGGGGTTCGATGCGGAGGTTCTGGCGACCGATCTGCCATCACCTATGTTCGACAGAAATGGATACCTTTATGACGAGAACGAGGAAGAGGGAGAAGAGGAGGAGGTATGTAATTCTCGGAGTAATCCGTCTCTCTGAACTGTTGAGGTTTACTCAACGATTACATTTCGAGGATGTCCTTGGAGTTTAACTCTCATGGGATCTGCTCTGCGCAATCATTCTCATTTATTGAGCGATTACTAACTCCGGTTTCACAGGTCTCAGGGATCACAACTACGACTCTCGCTGTGGAAGGAATGACATGCGGTGCATGTACATCAGCAGTTGAAGGCGGTTTCAAGGACGTAGCGGGTGTCAAACACTTCAGCATATCGTTGCTGTCGGAAAGAGCTGTGGTCGAGCATGATGCGGCCCTTTTGAGCGCCGAGAAGATTGCGGAAATTATTGAGGATAGAGGCTTTGGGGCGACAATCGTTGAATCCACCATGATGGCACCTACAAAGAACCTGAAAACGAGGCGAGGGAGTTCAGGGCGGAGAGATAAAGTGGCAACGACGACTGTCGCCATTGAGGGCATGACCTGTGGAGCATGTACGTCTGCTATTGAAGGCGGATTCAAGGACCTAGAAGGCCTCATACAGTTCAATGTCAGCCTCTTAGCGGAAAGGGCCATAGTCGTTCACGACCCGACGAAACTTTCTACAGACAAGATTGCCGAAATCATCGAGGACAGAGGTTTTGACGCCCGGATATTGTCAACACAATTGGCGAACGCAAATCAACCTTCGGCAGCAACGACGACAAGCTTCAAGATATTTGGAGTCCAAGATGCAGCCGCGGCCACAGCGTTGGAAGCCAAGCTTCAGTCATTACCTGGGGTGAATTCGGCAACTATCAGCCTTGCCAAGTCTCGACTGGCCATTTCCCACTTACCTAACATTGCTGGGTTGCGTGCTCTTGTCGAGCTCATTGAAGCCCAAGGATACAATGCGCTGGTGGCTGACAACGACGACAACAATGCTCAACTCGAGTCTCTTGCGAAGACCAGGGAGATCACGGAGTGGCGTACGGCATTCAAGACCTCCCTCAGCTTCGCCATTCCAGTCTTCCTCATCAGCATGGTTATCCCCATGATGCTCCCAGCTCTCGATTTTGGGAGTCTAGTTGTTCTCTTTCCCGGTCTATACCTCGGCGATATTATCTGTTTAGTCCTTACGATACCCGTCCAATTTGGCATTGGCAAGCGTTTTTATATTTCAGCATACAAATCCATGAAACACGGATCACCTACCATGGACGTTTTGGTTGTCCTTGGAACTTCCGCGGCATTCTTCTTTAGCGTTGCAGCGATGATCGTCTCTGTTCTCGCTCCTCCGCACACTCGCCCTAGCACAATTTTCGATACAAGCAGTATGCTTATTACTTTCATCACTCTCGGTCGCTTCTTAGAGAACAGAGCGAAGGGACAGACCTCGAAGGCCCTATCTCGCCTAATGTCACTGGCTCCTTCAATGGCAACTATCTATGCAGACCCAATAGCGGCAGAAAAGGCAGCAGAAGGCTGGGAGGTGGCAATTGGCTCTGGAGCTGAACCAAAGTCAGAACCTACTCAAGAGGGAAATGCTGCAGAGGAGAAGGTTATTCCCACTGAGCTTATCCAGGTCGGCGACATCGTCATTCTTCGACCTGGTGACAAGATTCCTGCCGATGGTACCGTTACCAGAGGCGAGACCTATGTCGATGAGAGCATGGTCACAGGAGAGGCTATGCCAGTTCAAAAGCGGAAAGGTAACCTTCTCATTGGAGGTACCGTGAATGGCACTGGCAGAGTCGACTTCCGAGTCACTAGAGCTGGCCGCGACACCCAACTCAGCCAAATCGTCAAACTTGTCCAGGACGCTCAAACCACGAGAGCTCCCATCCAACGTTTAGCCGATATCATTGCTGGCTATTTCGTTCCCACGATTCTCTTCCTTGGATTCCTGACCTTTGCTACTTGGATGGTACTTAGCCATGTGCTTGTAAATCCACCAAGCATTTTCGTGGATGAAGCCAGTGGTGGAAAGTTCATGGTTTGTGTGAAGCTTTGTATCTCGGTCATCGTCTTCGCCTGCCCTTGCGCTCTTGGTCTCGCAACTCCCACGGCTGTCATGGTTGGAACGGGTGTTGGAGCAGAGAATGGCATTTTGGTGAAAGGCGGTGCTGCACTCGAGACTGCGACCAAAATCACCCAGGTGGTCCTTGACAAGACCGGTACTTTGACTGTGGGCAAGATGAGCGTCGCCAATTCTGAGATCGTTTCTACTTGGAAGAACAACGAATGGCGAAGAAAACTCTGGTGGTCGGTGCTGGGTCTTGCCGAAATGGGTAGCGAACACCCGATCGGCAAGGCCGTTCTGGCTGCCGCAAAAGAAGAACTTGGTCTCGGCATCGAAGGAACAATCGATGGCAGTGTCGGTGACTTCGAAGCATGTGTAGGCAAAGGTATCAGTGCTCTTGTTGAGCCCGCTACCAATGCTGAACGAGCTCGTTACCGAGTGTTGATTGGTAGCGTCCGTTTCCTTCGAGATAACAAGATTGTTGTTCCTCAAGAAGCCATCGACGTTTCTGAAGAAGCCAATGTCAAAGCCTCCGACTCTTCAAAGACAGCTTCTGCTGGCACCACCAACATCTTCATCGCCATAGATGGTGCCTACACTGGTCATGTCTGTCTTGCTGATACCGTCAAAGACAGTGCTCGCGCCGCGATTGCTGCTCTACACCGCATGGGCGTCAAGACCGCCATCGTCACCGGCGACCAGCGCTCCACTGCTCTTGCTGTAGCCCGTATCGTGGGTATACCAGCCAAGAACGTCAAGGCAGGCGTCACACCAGACCAAAAGCAAGACATCATCCGCAGCTTCCAAGAAAAAGGAGAATGTGTTGCAATGGTTGGAGATGGTATCAATGATTCACCTGCTCTAGCTACTGCAGACGTTGGTATCGCCATGGCCTCCGGCACAGATGTCGCTATGGAAGCAGCAGATGTCGTCCTCATGCGACCAAATGACTTGATGGATATCCCAGCCTCCATCCAACTTGCGCGCTCAATCTTCAACCGCATCAAGCTCAACCTCTCCTGGGCTTGCGGTTACAATATCATCGGTCTTCCCTTCGCAATGGGTGTTTTCTTACCGTTTGGATGGCACTTGCATCCCATGGCTGCTGGTGCTGCCATGGCGGCTAGTAGTGTTAGTGTTGTGGGCAGCAGTCTGTTGTTGAAATTCTGGAAGAGACCACGGTGGATGGAGGATGCTTTGGTTGAGGAGAAGGGACAGTTGAGGAGGAAGGGCAAGGGATGGGGAATGGGTGGTTTAGTGGGGAAGGCTTCGGATCTGGCGAGGGCTGTTACGGGACGGAGAAGGAAGGAGGAGGGGGGTTATGTCCCTCTGAACACACTTGAGGCTGTTTAGGGTGATGGGGAAATGAAAATGGTGTTTGCGCTTTAGCATTGCATAGGGGTTTTGGGTATGAGAATAGCGAATGATATATTCATGATCTAGGTATATCTTCAGCAAGCGGTGTGAAGGATCGCTCGTGAGCAAAACACCCATTGTCCTCCAAGTGGAAGCATCGATTGATTGCATTATAAATCCCAATTCTTCATATCCTTCAACGATTACAAATTCAAAAGAAGGGTCTCTAGAGACTTAGAACCGAAGCTCCTCATTCCGAGTAAGCAGTTGAACTTGAGGATGTAAGAGGCCCCTTGAGCCCTTCGAGGATCCCGTTTTTGGTCGCTGAAGCAGGAAGAACGATTGGTTACTCATGTTCCAATTAATACGGTATAATACTTATATTTAGATGGGCCCGCGTCGATCTTGAACAAGGTTTGGGTTCTAGAACTTGGTTGAAGTTCATACATGAAGATTCCCAGATCACCGAGGTGTTTTCGCAGATCGTCTGAAACGGTTTATGCCACAGAGAATCTGAGCTCCACCTCCACCATTCAATTGTTGACAAGTATCCGGTAACGAGCTCGTTTCATGCCAAGCTTTGCCTCTACGCATCATGCCATCTGGTTCCTTGCTCCCAGTGGGCCCGGCTGATCATAAAATCTTGGGGCTAATCTTGACATCAGCTTATGCGGGTCCATCTGAAATGATTGCCTGCTGTTTCAAAATCCCCGTGTTCCACAAGGTCGATTCACGAGTGTGTTTCAGCCATCTTCTACTATGATGTACTCTCTTCTGAGATCCGCTAGTCGCTGATCAGGCGAGATGCGATTGGATATCTTTCACTTGGCTGCAGCGCAAGCTGAGCCTTAATTGCACAGCATTCGCGAAAGTTGGTTGTCAGAGCCATAGATTTCTCCAAGCCTTGAATGGATCCCATGAACGGACTCTGACGTGTGAGCAAAGATATCGAAGCTCCGAGATATTTGTGTCTTCGCTCGATTTTCCCCCTTCATTCAATTTGGGCGAGAAGATGGATGGTTGGGTAGTTAAGGATAGACTTATTTTCTGTAGTTTTCCGTCCGAAGATATTGCAAATCACAAAAGAAGACTCACTCCATCCACTCTCTCGTTCATCCCGCACCCAACCGCCCGCCATGAGAATCTCTCTCGCTATCCCTCTACTCATCTCCTTCTCCTTCCCCAGACCTCCATCGTTATCCCCTTTAACAACAAATTCGCGTCCTTCTCCCACCTACACTCTGCAGCTTCCAACTCCTCTTCAAACTCAACGAGCTGTGCGTCCGGCGTACACATGATCGTTGCGCGAGCCAGTACGGAAGCACCCGGCCAAGGTATCATCGGCGCCGTAGCAGCCCAAGCCCAACAAACCGTCCCAGCTCTAATTCAGAGGCTGTCGACTACCCCGCTACACTCACCAACAACCAATCGTCGGAGGCAAGCGGTGTGGCCTGTATGTTGAGCTTGGTTCAGAGTTACGCAGGCAAGTGCCCGGATTCAAAGATTGCCCCAAGGCGCTCAAGTTGCCGGCAATATCATGTGTGGGACATCTGGAGCTGAGTCGGCTACGCTCCCTTTATCTGCTGACTTGGCCAAAAATGGTATAACCCTCTTTTAATATCTCCGTTCTGCTTCCTTCCGACCGGGGACTGTGGCCGATATGCTTGCAAGTCGACTTGAATCGTTCAAATCATTTGAGCGATTCGGCACTCAATCATTCATTCCTTTGATCGATTGACTGCAAGCTCTATCAGCACTGCCCACTACCCAAATCCTCACAGCGACCTTGTCTCCCCTAGACACGTCAAAGCCCTGCTCCTCTCTCCAGCTCGCCTCGCTGACCTTTTACATCACTGTCATTGCAGTCATTCAGATGGGTGATCCATCCCGCGTTCCTGGCCAATCCCAAGATGTAGGCAAGTCCACAAAAAAACGGTGTCTTTCCCAGCATCAACACGGCTGCTTGTGCTCTCTCCGCCAATATCATGCGGAGTTATTGTAATAGTGGCGATGAGTTCTGTGATAGTGGGAATAGTTTGGCTACGCATTTGAGTTATGTTAACTTTTTTGGCAATGTCGCTGCACAGTTTAATCTTAGGAGGTTAATGGGAGTATTACTTGATTTTGGGGAGTGGAGAGGGGGGTTGGTAGCCATAGGCAGGCAACAATGTTATCCTCGCTACTTGTTATTCCAACTTCAGATAGCTTTTCTTGCTCTTGAACCAGACTCTTACCAGCACGGAGATTTCGAGTTCGGCAGAGGGCTAATCAACGAAACCATCTCTTTAGAATCCATTTCCGAAGCGCTTGTCAACAAGTCGAAAACATCTCGACGACATCGAGTCGCTCGCTGCGAGTGCCTTCCATTACGATTGGAGCTTACACGTACTGTCTCATGGAAGCATTACTGGCATGAGAAGATGGATAGTACTACAGCTCAACTCGGGTCATGGTAAAACACTTTCTGTCCACTTCCCCTACCTTTGTGGAACAGTGCAATAACGGCGAGTCTGGGTTGTCAGATGACAGATCCACCGAGCTTATACAGAATTCAACGCAGCATCTCGGTGGGATTTTGTTTTCCACCCCACTTCGCCTAGTATTGGGAGCAGATACTAGAAAGCCGGTCCTTGGGAGTCTGCTCACAAAGGAGAGTGTGGGACACGTAAGCGAGATGATTGAACGAAGAAAAAGTGTGGATACGGGCATACGACTTGTCAAAAGAGAAAGAACTCGAAGGAGAGACAAGGAGAGCTCGTTCTGTTCTCACACTACCGTATTCGTACTATTTCCCTCACTCTACAGCTCATCGCGCGTCCAAACTTTGGAATTTGGACGGTACTCTGAGTAACTTACTTTGCTTGCGTCACGTCAACATTGAATTCACATGTAATGATCAAGTAATCTTTTGATGCCGAGAAGGATGCAGACTTACGAATTCTTTTGTCCAAGACGCGAATCATAGTGCGCACGTTTTGTGGAAGGCCCTGACTTCAACGATCGGGTCCTTCCGATTTGGGTGTCTGCGCGGCACTGTTTTCGGTCTTCGGCAGTGGGGACGAACGCCGTACTATATTATACCCCTGAAAGAGGGACAACCTCCGGACTCCACTCCATCAATGCATTGAACGCTCGTGCCTTCAGCCCCAGGAGTTCGGACGATTTAAGCAACTACTTTCCGAAAATCGAGATCTTATTGCAGGAGATATACCTCTATTCGGATAGATCCCCATCATTAAGCTCACGCACGCCCTAAGGGCAATCCGAACCGAACCAGGATTTGAATCCATCAGATTTCATGAACGTTTGGAATTCTATCCTAAGAACCGCATTTCCAATTGTTCAGATTTCATCAACTCATTGGAAGTCTTATTTAAGATGCAGGCTTTGAATCGCTTGAGCAGTTCGAAATTATGGCCGGGTTGGGAAATCTCTGTGGCTCAGTGCCTCTGTCAATGGTTGCCCAGCCTTGGCCCCCCGCCCGGGAAGGTTCCATGCGGCCAGGGGATGGGATGATAAGGGTTTTTTGAGTTTTATGGCGAATAAAACATAGCCCCTTCGCACGGGGGTGGGGACGTGAGAGTTCACAAGCATCGGAAGTTGAGAGACAAAATGTCTTCTAGCCGGCCGTCCTGCAGTCAATTCTCAGACACGAAGTAGTAAGACAGCAGTGAAATAATATGCCACAAATCACCGGGGCGTGAGATCTCACTCCACTCTCCAGGGCTTGTAGAGCAGTGGAAGAGTACAAAGGCCTTGGGCAACCCTCTCGAGTTGTTTCTTTCGGTAGGGCATTCCTCCAGTCGTTCATTACCTTTCAATCTCTTCATATTCATAATTCCTAATTACCCCACCATGAAGTCCACTCTCAGTCTCGCAGTCGCAGTTGCTGCTCTCGTTGCCGGTGCTGAGTGCAGCAACAAGACAACCGTCTTTGCTCCTGCACTTATGCCACACACGGATAGGCACGATATATCTCACGTCTATCCTTCGTCTAATGTCTCCCTTCACTACGCCTCGAATACCACCGCTGCTGGGAATAGCAACATCAATGTCACCCATACCATGAAATACCCAGCGGTACTGCTTGAGCAGAGTATGTATTTTTCGGAGTACCCATTCCTTTTTAGGAGGGTTGGGAGCGGCTTGTGAACCCTCATACCTAGTCCATAGAGAGTATCTTTAGAGCTTAGAACTCATGAGACCCGCTTGGCATCAATCTTTCAACTCTTTTGAACAATTGCTGATTCAAAATTTCAGTTGCCTCGGTCACTAGTGTTGATTGTTCTGCCGACTCTGTCACTGTTACATTCAATGACTCCTCTGTCTTCGAGACCACTGAAGCCACTTGGTCCTCTGAAGGAACCTTTGTGATGGTCACCAACCACCTCGGAAACTGTGATGTTGAGTTGGAGAGAGGAATGTTCATTGTCAACGGCCTGAGTTTCAACAACGACAGCCTGGTAGTCACAGCTAGCTCACAAATGTCAAATGTCTCAAGCGTTGCTGGTAAGATCCTCTCAAATCTTGGCCTTGGTACATACTAATTCGTTGCCAGCGTCAACTAAGGTCACATTTGGTGCCATCCCAAGCACCCCCCTCTCCAAGCGTGACTTAACCCTGGATCCCAGCTACACCCTCAACACAGCCATCGCTCTCCCCTCTGAAACCACACTCTACTCCGACTCGCCATATGTCACCGTCTCCGCCGATGCAGCCTCATTCAACTCCAACGTCACCTTCTCCGGCTACCTCGACTATAACTGGCTGCTCTTCAAACTCGAAGATCTCTACTTCGACATCGACGCCGACTTCAAAGCCGACTTGACCCTCAGCGCAGACGTAACATCCGCCTACTCTACCACATTCAGCTACTCCCCGTCGGCCCTCACTTACTCCCTGGTCTCCGTTCCCGGTATCCTCGAGCTCGGCCCTGAGCTTACTTTCGCTGTTGATGCTGAAGTATCTGTCTCTGAAGCGGTGACCATCACCACCAGCGCCGGTATCGCTCTTGCAGACGGCAACGTGCACGTGGACTTGCTCAACGAGGACAAAACCTCGACGTCAGGCTGGACACCCACCTACACCGCCTCTGCCGAGATCTCTGGCAATGCTACTGCGAAATTCAACCCCACCGCCGCGTTGACAGTCGAAATCGGAATCAACTTCTTTGGAGGCTTGATTGATCTTTCTACTGGTGTCACTGCAAAACCAGGGTTCAATAACTCGTTCATCTTGACTGCTACCGAGGGCGTTGATCTTACTGGCGTTGAGAACCTGACGCCTGCTGGTACTTGTGCTGAGGGATTGGAGCTGCAGAGTAACTTTACTTTCGCAGTTGAGGCATTTGCGACCAAGTGGTGGAGTGAAGAGGTTTACAGTGTTGTTGTTCCACTTTTGGACCAGTGTTATAGCTGGGAGTAAGGGGAGAGAAGTTCGGGAAAGGCTTGGCCTAGGCCAAATTTCAAGCAAAGATGAAGGACGGTGTGAGCTTTGAAGCAAACTGGTTGCACTTCCCGTTCTGGGTTGACCTGGAACGTTCAATCGCCGACTTCGTTGATTCGTTGACAATGTCTGAGCGTACGGCCGAGGGATCGGTGTCTGCACTGGCAAATGTTGACAGAGTACAATGTAAATAGGAAATAGCCTTCGCACTAGATCTCTTGCACATCGAAAGAGAATAAGAATGTTACTACGCAAAAAGAAACCTTACGAATATGTTATCCTTTGTGGAAAATATCAACCATAGACTTGGAGTACAGATAATAATGGTAATCAGCCTCGTCCTGAGTGTGACATCAGTGCTCCCCAAGTTGCCAGTGGGACCCAGTATTTGTCTTCTGCATTTCCTTATGCGAATCAAGGGAGCTGAGCTCTACTAGGATCGATACGACCTGACTTGTTGGTAAGGCCGTACTGACTTTCGTCCTTGCTGTGTCTGTCATTGCTCCTCCCGTACAATCCAACCTCACCGATGGTATTTATCTCACAGAGAATGGACAACAAATAAGACTTCAGCATCTATCATTTATTTGAAGCATAAGAGCTCCCAAGTCAAGATGTCTAACTGGAGTAGGGCGTCGGGTTCTGGTCCAGTGTGTCCTTCGTAACGGCTGTCGAACAAGCATGCCCTACCTATGATATTGCGTTGCCGTCCAGTCTGACGAACGACTACAAGGATGTCACAATCTGTCATTTTGTAAAGTAAATCCCCAACTTTCGCACAGCTTGGCGCATAGCAAACCCAACCTCTCATTGTGATTAGGACTCCGATGTGCTGAAATTTCACTTCCTGTCCAAGTCTCTGTGCCTGATGGTGTGTTCCTTTCCGAAGTAGCTCCACCCATCTCGATTCCTTAGAAAATTCCTCGTATTTGGGATAATCGTCGCTGTGCTTTTTGATTGGCCTCATACTTAGAGTGTTTATGAGAATACTTCACAAATATTGTCGCATGTCTGGAGCCGGTCCCTTTCACGAGGGATTTGCCGTTGATACTCGAAACTAGTCTTACTAGCTGCGAAGCCGAGTAGCTTTCCGCTCCCTCATAAAACCCCAACACGTCTCCCATTTCTCTATGCAGGTTTGACAGGCTCCTCAGCTTTTTACCTCCAGTTCGCTGTTGCAAGGCTTGTTTGTTAGATTGGGAAGACTAAGCCATCACACAACGCCGCAAAAGAACCCAAGGGCTTCGACAAAGCCGCGGTCCGATGGGACAATAAACCGATCTAATCTGAGAAATCTCCCACACTAGCTTGCAAGACCTCAGGGATGAGCTGCACTTTTTGACGGCCAGAATGGCATCTGATTGATGGTGGATAAGGTGATGCTCGAGGATATTATGATACATGTCGAAGGTTGAGGTGGCGTAGGTAATAAGGTACTCCTCTTTGACAGAACGCTAGAGCCAAACTATGGAATCCAAACGCTTTGTCCCGTATATCGACACATTCGGCATCTTTGAAGTCCAACAGTATGTCAAGAAAGGCGGCGCCTTCTCGTGGCCTTCCCGACCCCGCCTTCTGCTGCACAGATCTCTCTATTGCATAGGCGGAGTTTGAATCCAAGATACTATTGCCCCGAAGTCTGGGTTTGCTGCTAGCTCGATCAACAATTTCGAGGTATGTAGGTCAAAGACTCGTGCTAACACCTCCTACGGAATGCTTAGGTCACCATACATTCGGAGAACCACTTCTTGAATGACCCACAATAGTTTCCAATAGCTTCGGTAACATATTCGCAGAAGCGCCATCCATGATTTGTTGTACAGTATTGGCATCAAATATGGGTCTGTGCTATTTCCTCGAATGGCTTCCGACAGGGTATGAGGATTGGCATCCCGAAGAAATTCCACGGCGAACGATGCGTCTTTGATCGGATGCCGATCGATTCCCCGATCTATCCGAGTGACTACACTCTCCGATTTACTATAAACCCTCCCCATCTGAGCAACTTGCGCTCCGTCACGTTACTTTGATCGATGCAGATGGCGTCGATCCACAAAATGCGAGTTTTGTCCGCCAGGCGGAGGTGCCAGAGCTAGATTTTGTCGAACTTTGAATCTGTTTCCACAGATAAGTATCGTACGGTCATCTTCTGTTGAGCCCCACTCGTATGAGAGAGCCTCTTACTTGGGCCTCTAGTCGAGTTGCGAAACCACAAGGTCACACATTAGATAACACTCATAAAAACCTGAAGAGTGAAAAGAAGCCAACGATGTTTTGGCGGCGTACAGTAGAAAAAGTCGTATCTCGCCTGTTGACAGTTCCGAAGAAGGATTCGTGAATTGCTGCCATGTGTAAGAAGGATGATTGCGGAACTTCACCCGCTTACGTAGGCCGATCGATATGGGCTCCCTGAAGGTTAACGAAGGGCCAAATTGAATCATCTCAAAATTGGTGGACCATTTGGCACCCATACGTTTTATTGCCCGTGAGTGCAGATTTTATTTCGTCCTGAGAAACAATTTTGGATGCCTAAAAAGTATGCCAGCATCAACGGAAGGAGAGGCCTAATCAGCAAGCCATTCTCAGGGTCCTGTCCAATTACAGATAGTAGCAGCCGCCACCATCACCGATAAGTATCACAACTTATCGATTACAATCCAGAAGCTCTTCGAAACATCACAAGAACCTCTCGCATCAATCATGGTTAGAATGGACGACCTTCCCTCGGAGATAATTCTTCATATTGCACAGTGTAGGAGCAAGCTTCTTCTTCATCAAGAACTAGCAGCTAACAAAGTCAACAGTTCTAGAACCCCTCGATATCGTTATCCTTCAGCATGTCTCAAGGCGATTCCTCACCCTCGGTCGAGACGACACCCTCTGGCGAGAACGATGCTTCACCGAATCGAAATTTCTCGACAGTCTCCGCCGCCGCAGAGAGCTGATAGCATCCGAGCCTGTCCAAGAGCCTCGATTCCGCGATCTCGCCCGGGCATTAGCAAATGGCAACGGGCTGGGTGACTCGAGACTCATTCAGCCTCGGGAGGAGGCACGCGATCTCAAAGCCAAATCGAATGAGAAGGTCCGCATAATGGCAAACTGGGATCCTAGCTATCCGAATGAGAAGGTGTATTGGTATGATGAGTATATTGCCCGGAATGCGCCCATTTCTACGAGTTGGATGCAGCAGCCTCGTAACCGGGAGAGTGAGGAGCACGAATACTTGGAGGCTAGGGGTATGGCAGTCTACAGGCCTCCGGGAGAGGCAGATGCTACTCTGGTTGTTGCACCGTTGGATGACGGTAGTTTATGTTTATGGGACATAAATGGCACAAGGGGTCGTAAGGGTGCTATTATAGGGAGAAGCAGGTCTGGGCTTCTGTCAGTTGACAAGAACCCTCAACCTGTACACGGAAGACGGTCGAAGATGATCAGTACTGGAGTGACTGAGTGTATCAGCATCGACAGTGCTCAGAACAGGGCATATGTCGCTGTTCAAAGTGGTAAGACAGCCCCATCTTCAATCAAGCCCCTTACATCTTCTCCTAATCTGTGCCATGGAAACATTGTTGGTTCATTTGACATTTTGGCCAGCATGTGGCCAATCTCTCCAACCTCTACACTCCTACTCAAACATTATCCCCTAATCATTCTAGGCAATATCGGCTTCTCCCTACTAACCGTTCCGCAGGGCTTGTCGAGTTTGATCTAGAGACTCTGTCTACAGTTAGTCATGAGAGATTTCCTTTCTCAATCACAGCTTTATCAGAAGCCAAATATCCAGTACCACTTACAGTCGGTACAAACTTGTCACTATATCTTCATGATCCGCGCAAAAGAAGTTCAACAGCACACAATTCTTCAGATGTGGAAAGGCTTGATTCGTACGACGCACAATTTGGCTCACTGCGCAGCCAAGGATCGCTCAACTTCCGGAGTCTCCTCAATCCGGAACGGAGCCCGGATTACGCCCATTTGCATCAGCCGGGCCCGTTGAGTATTCTGCATTTGCCTAGCTCGGGCGATGAATGCGATGGTAACGGCGATATCTATGTCGCTGGGCGGTTCCCAAGTATTCTGAGTTATGATCGGAGATTCTTCCCAAGATTGAGAGGCACCATACACTCCGGTGCTCGCCTGTGTAGCATGGCATCTCTTCCGTATCCGTTTGCTTCAATAGAGAAGGATTTAGCTAGACGTGCTGAACTGTCTTTGGAACAAATCCTGGAGTTCAAGAATCGTCCGGGTAAAACCTTAATCGCTTGTGGGGAGTATAACAGTAAAGGCTCGCTCGAAATGTACGGTCTTTCTCCAAATTCTCTGGATATTGCCATGTCAACGGATTTTGCAGCTGGAAGTCTTCAGAACTCGGTCATGAAGAACCGTCAGACATCCTCGTCGTCGAAGTTGCTTTCCGTATCGAATCACGGAACCAGAATAGTAGTCTCAGACGGTGGTGGAAACCTGAAATGGCTGGAGAGGGATGGCTTCACAGAGGCAAGGAGGTGGAACATTGCTCACGGCTCTGTGGAGGCCCCTCGTGGTATTTTCGGCACCCTCGGAGATTCGTACATGGATTCTGGCTCAGGAGACATTGTACTAAAGCTCATTTCGTGCACTTCCGGGCAGGCAGAGAAAGCTGTGAATGAGGGAGAACTGGCACTGTGGACCGGCGAAAAAATAGGGCTGTTAAGTTTTTCAAGCAAACCGGGATTCAAGGCCGAAGACTTTGAGGAAACAACGAAGACCGCGGAGGAGGCCCACCGTGAAAGGGAGGAGCGAGTCTACGCGAAAACGATGCGGCGTGCATTGGAGCATCAAGCGAACGAGGTCAGGTATGTACGGGGCTTGGGACTTGGATTTGGGATGGGAAATCCTTGAAGTACAGTTGGGTGTGACACCTGTGTGCGTTGCTTTCCTGGAAAAGGATTGGCAGCCTTGTGGGATGGACGGCCCCTCGCCTGTACAATATACTGAAAGTTTTTGCATCCTACTTGTTATGGTCAGACGATCCACGGATTCAATTCGAGAGATGCTCCATCGGCTTCCGTGGTACTTGATTCGGGAATATGGAAGTCCAGGACTCAATGAATGCTCGGCAAGAAGGAGGTTACAAATGATGTATTAAGTGTATCATGGGACCTCTTAGAAGATAGGCAACAAGGGCGATGCTTGGAGGACAGTGGGGTATTTATGAGGAAGCTGACATCTAGCATTGAGGAAAGCAATGCTCTCTTGCCAACGAAGGGATGCCCCGCCAGCCTCGCTGACGTTTGAGGTATAAAGACCGGAGATCTACAGTTGTCTTTATGTACCAGTCGATTGTAAGAAGTCACTCGGTACTCGCAGCCTCAAATCTTCTCGAAGTCAACTGATGCTAGGACATGCTGGACCCTGGTGGCGATACGCGACGTGGAGGTTAGTCTACTGGTCGTCTGAAGTACGAAGGAGTGAGGGCGAAACGAACGATAACCAATCAATTGGGAGTAAGAAACAAGGCTGCCGAAATCCCCACCAGGTATACTTTCATTAGCGAAATTAGCGAGATTTTGCCTCACCGCTTCCCATGCTACGGCCATGCTTCGCGACGCCTCTTGTGCGATGCCCTGCTTCGATAACTTCCAACCTGCACAACTCCGCCCATCTCGTACTCTAATGCTCTCGAATGTGGAAAAGCGTTGAGGTATCGTGAGTCGCGCGGGTCCATACTTGTCCCGAGCCAAACCCAAATTGCTGTCTAGTCTCGTGGCGAGGATTCCGGCCTACCAAAGAAGTGTCATGCCATTGATGCGACGGCAGCTCTTGGTCAGCCTCATGCACTTAATGGACACAATATTTGTTTCTATACGGAACAATATATCAAGAGCAATTCCTCATCTGATTTCAGTCTCCTCGTTTTGATAAAAAGCTGCATGTTTCTCAATTTGTTCAATATTTCTCAGCCCTGCAGCTAACGGAACTTCGTCAGCCTCACTTTTCAACGCCATATGCGGGTGGGTTGCTAGACAATTTTCCATCGCGCAATAGAATCTCATGGTCGATTTCCTAGTCTCAACATTTCCAATTCGAAAAATCGCAGAAATATTGCTTGTCCCCGGCTATCATTTGCTAGGCTCATCGCATGTCACGTCGTCTCCTCGCAATTCATGGCTGCTTCCCTTCGAGCAGGCTCGAGCCCAGACAGCAAGCCAATCTCGAGACAACGTCACGGCGGGCATGACAGAACAGCAATCGAAAGCAGTCGCCGTCGCGACTCCTGGTCTCGTCGAGGACCGAAGAGCGAACGCCATCGAGACCAATCTGCTCGGCGCTCACCACCCCGCCATTTACCCCGAACCTCGCCATTGCCCTCACCCATGAGCACACCAAACACCTCGACGCCGTCATTAAATGCGTCCGTCGAGCCCCCGCGAAGCTTTGCCATGGAGCGCACCCCTTCGGGGAACTCAATCATCTCGGACAACACGTACGAGCCTTGGCATAATTATACGTTGACCTGCAGCGACGAGGAGGCTGCGGGTCGGGTGAAATCCCACTTTAGACGCCTTCCACCTCACGGTACACACGAGCGGATTCTTCGGCATCTGATTGAGAGTCGTGGCCCCATCGATAAAGATGCTCTCGATAGCATCCTCACTGCTGCGGATTTCGTCTTCTTCGGCGGCGTGCTGTCGGGGAGGGTTAGATGGGATTGGTCTCATCCTTCGCAGCATCGATATAAGACCGAGCTGATTGGGACGACGGCGTTGCGACCAGCTGCTCAAGGCGGTTACGAAACTCTCATCGTCCTCTCGGACCCGATACTCAACAATCCGGATTACGACCGTCGCCTACTTCTCTCCGCTTTCCTGCACGAATTGATCCACTGCTACCTTTTCATCCTCTGTGGCTTTGATGCGAGGATGAAAGGTGGACATACAGATGGCTTCCACGACATCGCTGGAATCATCGACAAATGGGTCGGAGCGGGCTATCTCAGACTCTGCAACATGAAAGCGAATCTGAACCACTTCCGCAACGATCCACCACCCCAGACCATGGACCCGAGGCTGGAAGTTCTAAGTAGACATACCCATGAAGGTTGCAATCAAAGCCCAAGGCCTGCCATGGACCATCTTGAAGATGTTGTCGTCGTCAGGCCCAGCGGGTTCGAGGGTTATGTTTGAACGATTGCATTTGTAGCGAGGGAGCACGGCGTTGGTTACGGGGTTATGTATGTCGATCTTTCATGCGATGGAGAGATGATACCATTGATGCAGCTGTAATAGACGTCTTTATGATGGAGTCTGGTGAGCATTAGAACATCCTTTCTGGAGTTGGGATTTGAGTTTATTTGGCGTTCACTCTTTGAGTATCACTGTTTATAAGCTCATGAAAAGCGGTCATCGTTATGAAGACTGTATATATTCTCTCTGAAGATTCAAATCTTAGAGTAAAATTGAAGAGCGTTCCTCCGTTTCGCCTTTCTCTCTCTGAGCTCTTCCTCTTCCCTTCATCCACTTCCATTCATATCCTTCTTCATTACTATACCGATACCAGTCCAAGGCGACAGCTACCGTTATACACTACGCCACTTAGATCCATTACCGCACACCGCCCTTACATCGCCTTAGCAACAGCCCCAACCTTCCCCAAAGCCGCACCCTTCCACCCCACAGCAGCCAGTACTAAAAAGCTCACTGCGCCCCCGCCAAATGCCATAGCAGGCATAGCATCGACCTCACCACCTAAATAAGCCCATGCAGAAGCAACGATATCGAGTGCGTCGACAGCCGCGCCAGCCATCACGGCTCTGCGTCTCGCTTCGGGAGTTTTAGCTGTCCAGAGGAGTGTACCGAGGAGGAGGTCACGGCAACCGAAGAGGCGGACTGCGAGGAGGGAGCCGGCGGGGACTGGGTAGAAGAGTGCTGTTGTTGTGAGGCCAGGGAGGAAGAAGGAGGCGGATCCAATGCCCATGCGGAGGGCGGCGAGGGCTTGGAGGGGGAGTGCCATTTTTGTGCTGGCGGATGATGATTTGGATATTTAAAGACGATTTTTTATTAAAGAACTTGGATGCTTTGTGCCTCTGTACTGTTTTGGGAAATTTTGATAGCTCTGGAGCAGAAGAAGACTTGAACAGGCTGCCCTTATATATCTTTTGGTTCAACAAAGCGCCCATACAGGCTCAGACGAATCATACCGAGCTTTTCGGTGATGGAATTTCAATCCTACCGTCTTATAACATTGTTCTGTACCTGAAATGAGGCTTTTGGGCGTGTGCGGTTGGAAAATATACCGAATCACAGAGCTTTGTATGAGTCCGGATTTTAGGAGAGTCGATCGGAGTTATGGCGGTGGATAATCGCACCGTAGGCTCAAAATCGTTGAAAGCTACCAACATTCGTTCTTGCTGGTTAGTGAAAGACAAGACTACCTGTAAAATGGCTTTGAGAAATAAAAGATGCAATCTACTGTTCAAGATCTCTTCCTGTGAAAGTTCGATGAAAGCCGGAAAATTTACGGCGGCAAAGACTTCTTTCCAGGTTTCTGAGGGGCGAACCATGATCAGAAGCCACCATGCTTCCAGTCTCGATTCAGTCGAGGCCATTATACTTGGAAATACCATTTTGTCATTTAGAGACTCATTTTCTTCAAGGGGTTTGAATCCTCAGGAAGAAGAATCTGAGGGCTATCCGGCAATCATCGCACGTGATGTTTCAAAAGTGGTGTGCGTGACCGCCGTGGCGGCTAGGGTATTTCCGACCTCGCGAAGAATCAAGGAACTCAACAGCCTCAAACCGATACCACCTCCTTCCTAAGAACCATCTCCTCCTCTCCCTGGATAAGACATGTTCTCGTCCTCAGCACGGCGCGCAGCCTTAACAGCACCGCAAACACCCATTGCTGCCTCCCTCACATCTACAGCACCACGAACAGCAGCTTCACAAGCTCTTTCATACCGCTGTCATCAAAGGCGATTCTCCTCCTCGAAACCTTCCAGTCCGGCCGATGGCTCGAAAGGCGTAGCTCACGGCGAGGAAGTGCCTCCTGCGCGAGCAAAGAGACCAGATAGCGAGAAGAAACCTTCAAGGACGGGCAAAAGGAAAGCCAAGGAAGTGGTTGCAACTAATACCGTGAAGGGCAGAGATGGTGCCCTGTGGAATCTTCCTAGTGTGCCTAGTACACAGCATATTCCGCCTACCCGTAAGTTTATTTCAATTACTTTTTTTGCGGTGCAAATCTAATGCTGTACAGAAATTTGCGCCTCCTCTTTCTTCTCCCTCCACCGACCAATCTCTCTTCACATAAACTTCCCTAAAAACGTCACCGACGATGCATTCGCTGCTATATTCACACCTCGTACGAGAGCGAATGCGAAGCCCTCAGAAGTAATCTCGACCTTGTCGAATACGCTCGAAAATCTTGATGCCGCGACGGGGAGCATGAAGCAGCTCAATCTCGGGGGAAGCCAACAAGATCAATGGAATGCCGAGACAGACGAATTAAGAGCTGCTATCACTGCAGAATCATATCGAAAGGCAGAGACTCACCATCTTGACAGCTCCCCAGCAGATTCGGCGATGAACTTCTCCCGGCATATTTTGTCTGGCAAATACCAACCTTTCAGCCCGCCACCAGCACCAGTGCCAATGAATACAGCCGAATCACTCGCTGCTGGAGTCGAAGCTGCAGAATCCCAAGAGCCACAGCACAGAACCTACACAGCAGTCCTCACGATCGAGGAGTCCACAGACGAGCACGGCGAGGTCACATACATGGCGCACAGCTCGCCCCTAATGCAAGAGGAACCCCCTACCGTTCCCACACGATTTTTGGAGCGCATGAACGTCCGACAAGAGCGATATAGGGAAAGGGCGGAGGAAAATGGCATTTGGGCTATTAGTGTGAAGAGACAAAGGAAGTTGAAGATGAAGAAGCATAAGTACAAGAAGCTTATGAGACGCACAAGGAATTTGAGACGGAGATTGGATCGTAATTAGAGGGTTTCATTTCTAGTGGCATCTGCATTGCATTCTGTCTTCCGGTGCATAGGGTTCCTATATAGTCTGCAGGGTTTGATGGCGAACCAAGCAATAGCATCGCCTCTTATTAGAGGCTTTTCACGTCTTGAAACTTGTTGAACTTTCCGTGAGGGTGATTTTACCCCTTGAAACCAGTAAAATCGTTTTTTCGACTCCGCTGACTCTCTTCCAACTAAACAAAATCCAATAAGCCACCCCTTTCGCCTAGCCTATGAAGTATCACTTCACAGCAAGCTTAATTTTGGATGATTTCATCGTTCTATTTACTATCAAGTTCCCTATCTCTGTCTCCATATGACAGAAACCCAGTGAAACTATCAAACCATTTCTCCCCAGAATCAGAAACGTGCCTATCTTCGATCTATCGACATTCATAACATCATAACAGAATTCACACATGGCTTAATCCAGTCCTCAAACTTCAAATCTCAATCCAATAAGCTTCCTTCCAGGGACACTCAAATCGTGACACTCAAATCGTGACACTCAAATGGCTCAAACCATCTACCAATCATCCTCATCATCCCGTCCCCTCTGCATAGCACTCTGTCTAGCTCTCAACGCCTCGGCCAGTCCACCCGCCAAACTAGGCGTAGGCGTACTACGACCACTATTCTCACCACTTCCATTACCATTCATGCTCATACCCGAATCACGGGGTGCAGGAGGAGGAGCCGGCTTGCGGCCTGCAGCAGCTGGTCTCTTCGCGGGAGGAGGTGGTGGTGTAGGTTTGCCTCGAACCGCGGAACCGTTTGCGCCGTTGGGTCGGGAGGCACCTGGTGGAGGTGGGGGAGGAGTAGGTCGGATGACGGGTGCGGCGGGTGGTGGCGGGGGTGCTTCTTCTTTGAGGTATGCGGAGGGAGCCCAGCCTTGGCCTGTTGCTGTCTTAGCGAGCCACCATCCTGGAATTTGTTAATTTTCTATCCTGATAAATGGGAAGAGAATTTACCATTGTTCTCCTTCTGGAGGATAGTGATGAGCTCATCCTTCTTGATGGTGATCTCATTTGCACTCTGACCGGTGAAGTCGTAGAGGACACGATATTGTGGCTCTCTTGGTGCAGCTGGAGGCGCTGGGGGAGGTGGAGGAGGTACATGTCGGGTGGATGATGTTGAAGAGGTATTTCTCGTGTGGCTTGGAATAGCTGCTGCAGTAGGTTGAGGAACGGGTCTGGCTTGAGATGCCGCAGGAGTGTAGGATTGGTTGATGGGTTTCGTGTTTCTGGTTCCATTTGACAACTTGGAAGGTCGTCCACCAGGCCCACCAGGTCTGATAAGTCGACCTTTGGTGAAAGGCTTGGCTGGAATAGGCTTTCCTTTGGGCATGGGGCGCGATACCGAGTTCGGAGGTTCTCCTTGGCTTGTATGAATGGTGGCACTCTTGTAGAAATCATCTCTCATAGTCGAGTCCTTTACCACCTTGATCAGTTGCATCTTGTTGGGCTTCTTGGCGTATTCAATTGAATCCGAGATCTTCAGATTGAACCCTCCAGGCATAGCAAGTTGCATGTGGGTAAATAGCTCAGTCTTCAACATACAAACCAGGAGTGGATCAGCCTCCTGAGGAGAGCCAATTCCCAATGAGAACCAGTCGTCCCGACAGTTGGATATGCTGACGAACTTGATTGCACCAAGCGGGATAGAACGCTCAACGGCGATCTGGACTTGCTTCTGAGCAACCTGCTGTGTGACGATGTAGAACTTGCTTCGCGTAAGGACGAGTATACGAGGCATGGGCTTACTCGATCGACCGAACTTGGTCTCGAGAAGCTCGCCACGACAGGAGAAGAGAACATTCTCATTGGCGGGAAGATTGATTGCAGCACGAACTCGAGAACCTGGTCCGTTCGCAGCAGCCACACCAAGATAATCGCCCATGAATCGTCTGGAGCCGAGAAGACTGAATCTCCGTCTCTCCTTGCGGCCCTGAAGGACTTTGTGACCACGCTCTCGGAGTGCAAGGAATTCAGCACCGACTCTCTTCTTTCTCCATACTCTCTGGATGCGAGTAGCAGCTTCAACTCGGATGCGCAAATAAGCTCTCCAGACACGCTGAATACGGATGGCCATGTTGTGCCAATATCGATCTCGCATGTGTTCAAGCGCAAAGAGAGTCTCTGGAGCCTTGATGAAAGCTTTGGTGACACCCATTTGGAACTCTTCCGCAGGAATGCTAGTGTCCTTCATAATTTGCTTGGCGCCAGACTTCGCGTCTCCAGTCCATGTGTAGTCACCAGCATATGAGGTCTGGGGCGAGAGAAGGTAGAATCGCTCAACAAACTTGTCAAAAGTCTGACGATACGCGAATCCAGCTCGTCGAATCCGGACGTTCTCCTGAAGTCCCAAATACTTGATCTGATGCATGACATTGGGAACATTGTACTCTGAGGGCGATTTGTTCTCGTTGGGCTTGATCGTTCGGATATACGATGGCTGTGCCTTCATCAAAGTCGCCACGAGGTCGTTTGCTGAGGCCTTAATCTTGTCTCCCGCCGAGGGTGGTGCTTTCCTATTGTCTTGGTCGACTTCGTGAGGGAACAGAGTGTGAACGAATTGATTTTGGCTTTGGCCGAAAAGGTTGAGGAGACCCTTCAGGAGCTGGTCCTTATTCTTATCCGTGATACCGTCAACAGTATAGCTCACATCACCGGCATAATGCTTGATGATGAAATTGCCTTGCCGAGGGGTCAAGTGGGGATTTGACATTCCGTTAATTGTTTGCATGAATGTTCGGTCGCATGCAGCGGGATCTGCGTGAGCAGTCTTCGTAGCATCCTTCAAAGCGGAGAACACACCAACGGGTCTGACTGATTCGATCAGATCACACACAATCTTGTTGTCAAAGTACTTGATCGGGGTCCATTGAATCTGCTCTCTCGCATATTCTTCTTGCTCAGTCTTCAATGTAAGTTGGATGAAGATCTGCTGCAGCTTCTCGTTGACATAGTTGATGCAAAGTTGCTCAAAACTATTCTTCTCAAAAATCTCAAAACCGTAGATATCGAGAATACCAATTGAGTTTGCCATGGCACCACGAGCCTTCAATGAGAGGTTGACACGCTCTACGATCCAGTCAAAGAGATTGTTGTAGATTGCCTTCGCTAACGCATCTCGAGTCGCCATAGCCTGGGCAGGGTTTGCTGGGGATTCGATCACTTCTCCGTTTCGAGGAGTAAGGATTCGGATCGTGATGGCTTGAACTACGTGTGCGGGGTCGACTTCCAGGAGATATGCCAAGAAATTTACTACCGAATCGTCCGATACTGCGGCATATCCATCTTTGTCCTCTCTAAATTGAATGTTGCCAGTCCACAAGATTGCCGCCAACATTCGGAAGATCTCATCCTGCTCTGCTTGTGACAATCCGATAATCCTCATTGCGTTAAGTGTGTCCTGATAGTCGGCCAAATCGTCGATACCATCCACGTTAAAGCATTTTGACTTGCTCGTGTATAAGTACTTCTCTGGCTCCTGAACCCCATATTGATCTCGATAGGTTTTCGAAGCACCTTTGGTGAACTGGTAGAAGATATGGAAATTTCGCTCGTTCATAATCTGGCCCACTACTCTTGACTTCTCGAGGAGGTAGTTTGTGATGTCTGCTCCAACCGGCTCTCCCTGAGCATTGAATTGTAATGAGAGGTATTTGCCAAATCGTGAGGAGTTGTTGTTTCGTAACGTCTTCGCATTGCCGAAAGATTCCAATAGGGGGTTGGTAGCGAGAACCATATCCTTAATCTCCTGAATCGAAGAATTGCTACCTCCTGAGACATTGGCAATATACTGCATAATTCGCTTCGCAGCCTCTGTTTTTCCAGCTCCGGACTCTCCTGAAATAATGACACATTGGTTGTCTTTGTATGCGTTCATGTTGTAGTATGCGGACTCAGCGATCGCGAAGACGTGCGGGGGCATCTAAGAACATCAGCATGGAGTCTCCAGACAAGTCGCATACGCTTAACCAACCTCCAAGCGATTCTTGCCCTTATAGCTGTTCAAGACATCATCTGTGTAAATTCCCACTGGCAACAAATTAGCATCGCACCCTGCCACCACTTCAGCAGTGCTTACAGTCTCGGAAAGGATTAACAGAGACAAGCACATGTCCAATGTATGTCTGTTTGCTACAGTTAGCACATAGACCTCCTTGTGCGGGGCTTTCTCGCAGTAGGGCTGCCCATACGTAAATCTCTCCATTCTCAAATCGCTTCTTCAAGTTGTCATTTATGGCTTCATTCGAGACTTTGCTGATCAAAGTAAGATCCGAGACTCCGACCTCTTTCTTCTTCGTTGTATCGAATGTTGCTTTCTTGATGTTCGGTTTGCTGCTGCCGGAAGGACCGCCTTGTCGACCAGACGACGCATTGTTCGCAGCTTTCTCTCCCTTCGGGCGGCGACTGATACCCTATATCGAACAGATTGTCAGTGATTCTGCGAGCTTGCTGTGGCATATGCAATCAAGAGCTCTCTCACCATCTTGAATTCCTCCCCGCGAAAGTGAGGTTGGCTGCTTCAGGATGCGCCGAGTTCTCAACGCGGCCGTCGGTGGTTTCCTCTAGTCGGAGGACTCTTCTAAGTCAAGGGGAAACGAGACAACGACACACAATAAGGTCTCATCAAGAGATACCAGTTGTGCGTTTGGAATCAAATAATTTGAATGTTCTGGATTACTCGCGTCAGTGGCTCCAAAGATAGAATTCGCTACGAAACAATCTCCCGGAGGTCGGCACGCCGTTGTCGCCTGATAACCAAGGCGTCCAGGGGCAAGGGCTTCGTCATATTGCAGAAAACTCAGCCTCGTCCACGAATTTATTGAATCCGCCACTTCTATCCTTTCCTTTCTTGTCGCTGGATGGGTGAAATATCAAACAGGCAGCATCGCATCGACTTGGAATCAAGGATGCCATCCTGTCTCCCATTGTACGAGGCTCAAACATTGTCTCCCGAATCGCTTTAAAAGAGAACCGCGGCCAGAATTCAGATCAACATCGAAGCCCTGCCCTGTCTGAGGTGTCTATCTACAAAGGTCGAGTTCTTAAACGATTGTTCTGAGATGCTGCCAGTCAACAATCTTGGCTTAAGCAAGTCATCACATAATGGACTCACGGCATTGAGTAGAGAAGCGGGATAGATGAATGAGTGTTCGATTGATTTGTGAGTCGCCCAAGATCACAAGAAGGGGTGATTCACTGTCAGACCGTATGAATATGCTGCCTTAGGGTCATCCTACTCTCCTATGGATATAAGGACCATATATCTCCTATTTCGACCTAAGAATCACTCACCTTAGGGATACAATCAAACAAGTGATTAGAGTCCCGCTCTGAAGGGCGTTGCCGTTTCGCTGAACCTTTGCATGAAGAATTGATCGTAAGATATAGTTCAACAAGCTGCGTTCGGAGAGTTTGTTCTATGTCTGCATTGATATTCGATGAATTGTTGTCGATCCCCATATACTTATTAATCTCTTTTCCGTTGTCGAATACTTGAGTTCGGGATGCCAGTGATGGACGTCTCGGACTCGCTGGGCTATTGTTCGTGCCGTCAATACTCGAAGATTCAGCCAAAGGTCTCTTCTTCGTCTCGCCAGCAAATTTATATGTTCCTTGTCAATCAGCACAACCAGTCGGCAGGACATTGTGCCCGTAGTTCATCTAGTGGAGGTAAAGTTTTCATATGAAATGTCTCGCCCCTTAGGAATTCTCGTTCTCGAAGTCTAGGACTCCAGGAACAACGCCATCACAGCGGAATCCGCTATGGCAGATCTGTGCGACATATCACTCACTTTTTGGACTAGCGTTTACCGTTGAATTACTTTTACTTGCAGAACTCTCCGCTTTCCTTTCGGCAAGTGCCACTCCACACATCCTTGAGCAGCACTAAGCTTCCAACACAGACTTCACGACTTTCTCGCTCGTAGCCCACAACTCCTCCGCAAGTTCCGCATTCATCGCATTCTCACTCGGAGTCTCCAGCTTTCCAAATGGCACCAGATACGCTCCTCCATAAGTCTCCCTCTCATCCCAAACCTTCAGGTTAGTGGCCGCAAAAAGGGAAGTAAGTGCTCCCTCGGCGGGAGAAAGTGACTCGTCCAGCCTGGCCAAATTATCCTGGCCAACAAATTTGATCGACCCATCTATCAACTACTCAACATTTATACTCCACCAAAAACTCTACGCGTCGAACATACCTGTTTTAATCCCACCAGGATGAAGGGAGAGAGCAATAGCTGGCGTTCCTTCAGAGTTGAAGGTTTTCTGAAGTTGCTTCGCGAAGAGAAGATTTGCTAGTTTGGATAAGCCTGGTTTGAAGTATCATATTAGCCTTTTTTCAATGAATATAAATTGGGTAAATTACCGTAGCGGTTTAAGTTGCTAGTCCACGCCCCGTCCGTCCCACCAAGCTCCACATTGAAGCTAGCCAAAGAATCGAATCTTATACCCTGTGGTGGAAGGGCGTGTGTGGAGGAGGAAACCTGGAGGGCAAGCCGATTAGTACGCTTTTCGCGAGAGCCCAAAATGGCCCACTCACGGATATAACTCGAACGCCGGGATGCACCTCAGCAGTCTTCCTGAGGAGCGGAAGAAGTGTCGTCGTCAAGACAAATGGACCGAGATGGCTGCACATCGCTCAGCTCCTATCCATCCATTTCCAACGACCAACAATACTCACTTAGTCACAAAGCTCACCGAAATACCATTCCCATCAAAATCCAACGGTCTAGCAAGCCTAGACAATGTCAGCCACTTGCACCAAGAAATGAGACGTTGTCTTACAGTCCAGCATTATTAACCAGAATATCCAGTCTCTCCGTCTCCTTCATGAGCTTCTCCGCTGCAGCTTTCACAGCTTTCAGATCGCCAAGATCTGCCGCAAAGGGACGCAACCTCTCCTTTACAATAGAAGTATCTTTCTTCCTCATTTCCCTGATAGCTTCTTCGGCTTTGGTAATACTTCGAGCTCCAACGTATACTGTTGTGCCTTTGGAGGCGAGCTGGAAGCCTGTATGGAAGCCTATGCCGTTGGGAGAACTAGAAATTGTTAGTAGGGAAGCTTTTGTGGATGGGGGGGACACACTTGGCGCCGGTGACGAGTGCCACTTTTCCTGTTAGGTCGGGGATATCTGCGATCATCTGAGAGTATCAGTACGACTATTCGTTTTACAGTGTCCTGTCAAACTTACGGAGTCAAATACGTCGGCCATTGTGATTGTGATGTCAAGACTGCTGTGCAAGAGAGTTCGAAGCTTGTTTTCTTAAAGATGTGGAAATTAACCGCTTTAGAAGTTTTCGTTTTTATGAGATCATCATTGATTGAGGGAACATCCTGCACCTTCATATACCTTTGAAAGGGAGGTTTATTACCAAGCTCAAATTTGTCTATTTTGAAAAAAGCTTCAATAGAGCTCCAAAACCAAGGTAAGGCGTGCCGATTGCGAAAATCCAATTTTTGGGCTGGCACTCCAATGACTGGAAATAGAAAGCGAGCTTTTGACATAAGCTTCAAATGAAGCAGGGCGTGCCGAGGATTTAGCCTCGTTGCTGGCAGCACAAGATCTCCGAAAGTTCGGGCGAAAACATGTTGCTTAGCGGGAGGAACGCTGTGTAACAAACTAAAGTTGTGTGGGTGATTTATCAGCAGGGTGCGGTGGCGTAAGCAGAGGCCCTGAACTAAGTTTACCTTGCCAACTTTGCCCGCAGCCTCGCCGTTTTCTCACTCCTTCACATAGAAGAAGGTGGATAGATTTGATAGATTGGTATTCGTTTTGTCGGCATGCCGAACATACAAGGATGTTGGACGTGCCGTCTCAGGCGGAAAAGGTGTTCCAAAGAGCAACCAATTTGTTCGTGCTGCAGACAATTGGACGTGATGTGCTATGGATATGGTACTAGGCCAAAGTGGATGGATGGTGGGACGAAAGAGAAGGAGATATTAGACAAGATCCGAAAGGGGGTCAAGTTGACTACTGATAGTCAGCGAAGAGCTAGGGCGCTGCGTGGACTGAAGAAGATTGCACAGGAGCGAGAATCTGTGACAGAGCAGGGAGAGACGTCACAAGAAACCCAGCCGGATCCAATTGTTGCATATAGCGGCTCTCCTGGCCATCCCCTCTATCAAGCACGTGCCGACCCCTTCAATCGATCTTCCTTCTCCGATGAACAACCCACACTCCCATGGAGCCACGACGCCCAGCTCGAATCCTTCCTGCTGATGCACTACCTTGACTTCGTGTTCCCTCTACAGTTCCCATTTTACAGTCCTCAAGCGCCGGAAGGAGGGAGGGGCTGGTTCCTCGGTCTGTTGATGAGATCCAAGCCTTTGTATAATGCTGCGCTTAGTCTCGCCGCATATCATCGCAACCTTCTACCGGTGTCTTCTTCCAAAGGACCAAGCGATGCACCAGGTAAATCGTGGAATGAGTCAGAGCGGTTCTATTCCTTGGCACTCAAAGGGCTGAGAGAGCATATTGGTGATCTGAGTAAGAAAGGCTTGAGAGAGGGATTGAAGGATAGTATTGAGGTTCTTGCTTGTGCTGTGCAGTTGATTATGTTTGAAGTAAGTCGATCATCTTTATCGAGGGACTGGTTCTTTACGCAATGCTCCTTATATACCCAAGACGTGCACTAACATCTCCTGTAGGTTGCTCGAGGAGGTTTTGAAAACTGGCAACCTCACCTCCTAGCAGCACCAGACATACACCCTTTCTTACAAACATACTGCACACACCCATCTATGCGGACCCTTCCAAGACGCCCGACAATCAACATTCTAGACTCAACAGACCTTTCATTCATCGACCACTCCGCCATGGAATTCTTCAGCAGCATCATACTATACCTCGACATCCTAGCCTGCGCATCAACACGATTACGACCACAATATGCAGACATCTGTGCCGAAGCACTTGGAGGAGAAGACAGCAAAGTGCAGCTGCAGAACATTATGGGCTGTGAAAATTGGGCCATGTTGTTGATTAGGGAGATTGCTGTGTTGTGGGACTGGAAGAGGGGAACGGTTGAGAGGGGTGTTTTGAGTGTGAGAGAGTTGGGAAGGAAGGCGGGTGAGATTGAGAAGAGACTTGATGATGGGCTTGGGGGGTTGAGTGATGAGCCGTCTCAAATGCCAGCAGCGGTATGCGATCGTATCCTTGCTATTCGCAGAATAACTCACGCCTACGCCAATGCTGCGAAGGTATACCTCAACGTCGTCGTCTCAGGACCAGATCCAGATCTACCGGAAACCATCGAAGCCGTCACGTCAACACTTATTGCACTCGCAGCACTACCTGATCCCGGGCTCCTTCGTAACGTTGTCTGGCCTTTTTGTACAGCTGGTTGCATGGCTAAAGGTAGCCAGAGACAGGCATTCAGAGACCTGGCGTCTGCTGCTGGTATTCATCGGACGACCTTTGGCAGCTCTTGGAGGTCGTTAGAAGTCATGGAGATATGTTGGAAGTTGAGGGATGAAGGAATCAGCTGCGATTGGTTTGACGCGATGGAGGGATTGGGATATCAAGTCTTGCTTGTGTGAGATGGCACCCACATCGATCATTATCCGATCTCTTACCAGCAAAGATATCCGTAGAAGTCAGTTGTCTACCACATGTCCCCGCGACTCCCAGTCCTGCCTTCTATGGGCGCAATTTCGGAGATCTTCAGATACTGTAGGAAGGTAGAGGAAAAGAGAATGGTAACAGTCCACTTCAAGTCAGTCAACGGTTTGTGTCGCGCATCAGTCCAAACCATATTTATTTCTAAAATAGATTACGCACTGCATTCACGCTCTTCCGGTGCTGTCCTCTTTGTCGTTGTCGTTTGTCATTTTTTTTGTCACGCATATATTAGGTTAGCATTCAGCAGGAACTAGCAGTGCGTGAAGACCATCGTCTTGCATGGTGCATCCTTTATAACATCAAGACATTGCTTACTGCACTCCATCTTGTAATTAATACGAAGTATTTAGAAGGAGTCAAGTTAAGTTGGAATCGTGAAGCATGATTGTTGATGAAAAATGACCGAATCCAGTGTTGCATTCAATACGCATATCCATAGCCTAAACCGTAATGCACGGTGCGCTCTTTGTCCATAGATACAAAACAGCAACAAGTAGGCAATCATCCAAGCCCAATTCCACATCATGAATCCCCAGTAATATCAGTATCCCCAGAGCGACATCTAAAGCAAAATGCTCTTCCACAGACAAAGCCATCCTGTCCACATCTCCGCAATGTCCCACCAGGTGTCACCGCGCCACAATCATCCACTTGCTTCACTCTCCTTCTGGCCCAGGTCTTCTTGCGTGGAGTAACGAGAGCGGCTAAGGGGCTACTCGTTCCTGAAGCTTCTAGCTGACCCCGAGTCCGTGCGCGTTGTGAGTTTGGCGATGAGCCTAGCTCCGAGGTTAATGGGATCTCAACTGCTGATCCACTGATGTCACTGCCTTGCGGCTGGCCCCGTTTTATTAGGTCGATTAAAGGTGTACTTGTTCTAGCAGGTATTTGCTGGTGCTCTGACGGTGTTTGATAGCGCATGAGCTGTACACGTAGTGGGGAGCCAGGTTGCGGCTCGACCCCGTCGCTGTGCATCTTCGTCTTCGGATGGATGACTGAACGTATGCGTGGCAGACCAGGATCTTCAAGAGCCCTCTTTGGTTGAGGTTTCAAGTCAGAAGTCGGTCCAAGCTGATATGGGGTTGACATGGAAGGACTTCTTCGCCCAGCTCATCGATCTCGTCGTCATCTGCGACCATGCTAAATGTTCTCTTCTTGCTCGGCACAGCGTTGACATCTTGATTTTCGGGCTCCTCGCGTTTCACACGGACAGGCAAGGCAGATTTGGGCAGGGTACCAGGCCTCGGCCGAGCAGATAACAAGATAAAGCCGTCTTCACCAAGGCTGAGTTCGTCGAAGTCGTCCGAGTTAATAACATTGCGCACGAAGGACTTTCGTGCATTGGCTTTGGGGGCAGGAGTGGTGAACGGTTGTTTTGACGGTGGAGAAGGGCCTTTATCTGGCAGCGCTGAAGAAGGCTTGGACGGCAATGCTGACTGCCGTGATTTGACTTCGATGGAAGGTGTGAAGAAAGATTGTGATACTGAAGCGGGTTTGTCTCGTAAGGATGTTTGTGGAGATAGTCTCCTGACAAAATGCCGGATCCCATCCTCTTCATCCGAGAATTCGTATGACCGATCAACAATGCTCTTCTCAATAGACCGAGTGAGTTTAGTAGCCTGTGAAGCGCTCAATGATTCACCATTGGTAGATATTGGAGGAGCACCGCTGGACTGTGAGTCACCAGCTAAGCCTTGTGAGTTTGGTATGGCAGCTGACGGCAGGGATTTTGGTGTGAGAGGCGACCCGTCTGGAACCGTAGATGATCTAGAGTGTTTCTCATGGACTTTCAGATGGAGATTCATGTTGCCGGGATGACTGCTGATCATCTTTCCACATCCGGGGTAAGTGCATGGTATTTTTGGTTCCGTTGGTGTTCTGGGCAATCTCGATCTCTTGCCGTGAGGGGATGAAAGAATAGAATATCTCAAGGAAGAAGAAGAAGGTGCATTATTGCCCGTAGCTGATTTTCTGGTCGAGCCGGGATGCCTTGCGTGCTCCTTTTTGGAGGTTCCGTTGTTCAGAAACGGATTTCCGTCAAGTATTTTCAGGTCCGAATCAGAGGATACTTCTCGAGAATTGATTCTCAATGACATATCTCTGACGGCCGCCGAGGACGGATGAACATGCATTGACGATGCACCTTCCGATACAGCTCTAGCTCCAGCTCGCGGCGTTAAAATTTTACCAGGATCTTGATCAGAGCTCAAAGAGAATCCTTTCCCACCTGAGAGACCATGACTGCTACATGGCCTTTGTGGTGACATGAAATCGGAATCTTTGGGCCGCTTAGCTGAGGAAGCATTGTGTCGACCCTCCATTGACTCCTGGGCCCGTTCAAAATTACTGCTGTGATCTAACAAAGCTGGGTCTATACGGCCCCGAAGCCGATGCAAGGCAGTAGCATACGGGTGCGCCTCTCTGACATGCCGAACAAGATCTTTCTGCATGAAGTAGCCTCGGGTCCCCTTGCGCTCGCAGTTCAACTCTCCACAAGGGAAAGGTGTGATTCGATGCCCATGTAGCAGGTGCGAACACATGGGCGACAGTTCCTCGTCATATCTCCGATCAAGTCTGTACAAGTTAGTAGGATAAGGTCTGCAGTCTGCGTGTGGACACGGTGCTTTCTCTGTGGAGCTCCCTTCGTTATAAAATGCTGCGCTATTCAAGGCAAGCTCGTCCTCAGCGCCGCTCAATGAACCTGCGCGCATTCTCTGCCTTGAAGGATCTCCATGATTCTGGACGCTGGGTCGCTTTGAAGTCGGTCCACCTTGAGAATGGCGGCGGTTCGAAAAACTCGAAGACAATGAAGCTATCGGCTGCTCATACCTCACCGAGTAACCAGTTGTTCTTCGAACATCATCGAGTAAGCCAGCATTTCCTATAGGATCTACAGATGCGATTTTTGCGACGGCGTCGGACCAACTGATAATGCCATCTCGCTGTGCAGGCTTTCGGACTCTGACAGGTCGTTGAGCGTCTACAGGTTGTGAAGAACGAGGTGGAGCAGATTTCGTAAAGCTCAATCGGAAGTCAAGGCGTTGATCTGGCATCTGAGCTGTGCTTGCTGTGGTTTCAGAGGTAAATAGGTCTGATTCATCACGTGGTCCAGGCCGAAGGTAGGTAAATTTGGTGTTATAACGTTGCTTCCAGGCCTTCCAATTGTGGCGAGGATTCTATATACTTGTTAGCCATATCTATTAGGGAATCTTTGGGATTTACCATTTCTTCCAATCGCTTCCATGTTAATTGACTTGAAAGCTTCAGGCCATGCCTCCTCGCATCCGCAACAAATTCTAAAAGCAATTCGTCCTCGTCTGCCGTAAATCTCTTGCGCACCGGATTTGGTTCCAACGCCCAAATAGACGGCGCATTCTTGGGAGATGGGGAACGCTCGAGCTCGGGTTCTTGTTGAACAACCATGGATTTTATCAACGGACGTCTCGCAGGCGCAGGAGCTACAGCAGGCACGATATCTGGTATCCGCCAAGCAGGCTCAATCCGGCTGTCTTCCAACCCACCTCGTTTGGAAACGTATTTGACAATTTCCTGACCAAGTTGAGGGCCGAACTGAGCCAGAATTTCAGAGCGTGACGGGAGCACACTTCCTGGCAAGCTTGGACGGGAGACTGCTGTATTCCGTAGCTCTGTACGCACCGCAGATCGATCCTCGGAGGGTCCTGACTCCTGTGGCGGCTGCCTATGTATGAACTGCTGACTGGCCTGGGCAAAACCACGCAGAATCATATCGTCCTCCACCATATCATCGTCGCTAAGGGCATCGTCATCATCATAATCATCATCCTCGTAATCTTCTTCATCCTCCCCCTCAAGATCATGCACATCGTCATTTTCTGGGTCATCATCCTTGTCGTCGTCTTCCATATCATCCTCTTCCCCAGAGCCATCGATGTCATAATCCAACTCCTCTGACCATTGCCGGCTCCGACGGCGCTGAGGATCCCCCGCATCCATCTCGTGGCGCATTTCGAGTATATGACCGTTATTGACCAATATTTCGCCCGTTCTCATATCAATCTCATCACCGATACCCTCGAAGTCTTTGCCATATTTCTCGAATATCGCCTCAAAGGTAGACTTTAACTTGAAATCGGCTCGTGCTCTTTTCCGCTGGAGCTCTTGGTCTGGATCATAAACTGGCTCATCGTCCTCTTCTTCCGGTTCGTCATAGTTGTTCAACTCGTCGTCTTGGGTCTCGTAGTAAGCATGCTGATTGTCGTAATTTGCGTTGTAGACACTATCTAGTGGGGTAAGTAAACGCGGTCGCTTTGCAGGTCGCTCCATATTGGTCGCTTGATAATATCGCAGACCATTGATCTAGTATATGGAATGGGAAGTTTGGGGAATGGATAAGTTGCATTGTAAGTATTGACTTGGGCGCGTTGAATTCATTGCGTGTCGGTCCTGGTTCGCGACAGAAAGTGGTTGTGCGGTGTTGCGTTCCTGTGGCTGCCGTAGCGGGGCTTTGGTCTGAAGCTCACTTCAATCATTCACTCACTTCATCAGACGGATTCACCCACTATAACTCTCAACTCCTAAAATCCGGGCGGCAAGTCCACGACAGATCCATCACAATGACTAAAGAGCCTCGGTGACCCCTAGAAGATAATATAAACAGACGAACATATCCCTTTTTCAACATCGCCTGAGCTTGACCTCAAAATGTATTGCCAAAAATGCCGAACACCCCTGAAGCTGGACAGTTCTTTGGAGGACCTGAATCCAGCGGCATTTGACCTTCTAGTTGGTCTGCAAAGCCTCCCCATCTTCTCCAGACTCAAGTCTAACATCCACAGGCGCATCCTCACAACAACAAACTAAGAACATCCCAGCATCTCGACCAGCCTATCCTCGAGAACGAAAGGAGCTCTACGACAAGGTCTCCAAGAATGCCACATCCCCAACATTCAAGCGGACCATTTCTGGCCCCCATGGATCCCCAGAAACGATGCGGAGCGGACTAGGTAACCCGGCGATGTCCTTTGTCATGTTGACCACATCGCAAGTCGTTCCTCCATCTATTGTAAAGTCACCCGAAGACACGCATCCGAGGAACCACCGACAGGAGGACCCTGTCCTTGAAGTCGCAGATGATGAGGGCAAGGCGATGTCACAGGAGATGGAGAAGGTAGCCAGGCTGTTCGAGATTCTCTCTGCGCGGTCAGACATCGATCATCCTATCTGCGTCGAATGCACGGAGTTACTAGTCGATGGGTTACAACGACGCCTTGAAGCTGCTACAAGGGAAAGGGATGCCTATGTCGGATTTTTAAAACAAGTGAAGGGCGATATTCCCACCGACGATGAAGTTAAAGAATCTCAAGCCCTACTAGCCAAAGCCCGCGACGAAGAAGCAGCCGCTATCGAAGAGCTGAAGAAACTAGAGAAGGAAAAAGCAGCAGTCGATGAAGAGATCGCCCAGCTTGAAGAAGAAGCCCGAGCCCTCGACATCGAAGAAGAGAAGTTCTGGAGCGATCGCAACGCCTTCGCCATGAAGCTTTCGGAATTCCAAAACGTACGGGACAGCGTCAATCTACAATACGACCATGACTCTCAACAGTTAGAGAAACTTCAACGGACGAACGTCTACAACGATACATTCTGCATAAGCCACGATGGGAGGTTTGGGACTATCAACGGACTTCGACTGGGACGGTTATCGAATGTGCCTGTTGATTGGCCCGAGATCAACGCAGCTTGGGGCCACACTGTTTTATTGCTGGCAACGGTGGCAGATAGACTCGGCTTCAAATTCGACGGCTACGAACTCCAACCCATGGGTTCCACCTCGCGGATAATCCGCTACCAATATGAGCACTCCTCTCCCTCCACCAGCCGGACCTCTACCCGTCCCACTCGACCTCCAAAAAAGTCCATCCTAGAACTCTACTCCTCCGGCGACATGCCACTCGGCCTAACGTTCATGCACCGCAAGTTCGACATCGCCATGGAAGCCTTCCTGGAATGCATGAAACAGCTAGGAGCATTTGTAGAGAAAGAGACAGCTAGGACGTCGGATACGGGACGGGGGTTGAGTCTGCCGTATAAGATCGAGGGCGAGAAGATCGGGGATGTGAGTATTAAGCTGGGCATTGCGCAGGATGATGCGTGGAGTCGCGCGTGCAAGTTTACGCTTACTTGTTGTAAGTTTTTGTTGGCGCATGCGTCGAATATTAATGCTACGAATGGGAGAAGGGGTTTATAAGATATCGAAAGGTTTTGGGGAATGGAGTTAGGATTGGGAAGGGAAGGGCGTTAGGCATGGCACAAAGGCATTCGGTATGGTGTTCTGAGAACGGAAGCATCTCTGATGAGTTAGGTAGAGTGTAATGAGACTCGAAAAGGCGACAAGTCAACGGAAACGGCTTTGATCAGGCTCTTACATCACAAAATAAGAATTATGCCACCACGAAAATGCGTGAATTGAATGCTATCTACATTAATCATTTTCATTCCCCGGTAAGAAAACGGAGCAGGGGGGCATGCAAGGGTCTCCCAATTAAACAAGCATTCATAAACGCCCCTTCCCATACATCTCTCTCCAGTAATCCTCCATAAAGACATCGTATCATGGATGTCTTCCATGCTATACGTTCTGATATAAAGTGAAAACAAGACCCCCGTGCTCACTCGTTTTTTTTACCGTTGCCAATTGCAATGGTAGTGGCTGGAAGGGAAGAAGGGTTCTGTGTTGGTGAGGAGTTGATCGAAATAGTTATCCAAGCTAAGCGCAGAGGGGTGTATGGCGTGCAAGAGCGGGCTGGATTGATCAGCGAGCTCCAGGAGGTGAAATGGCCTGTGGTTGTTGGCCACGTTGTTCATTATCCCGAACTGGTTGGAAGAATGGATGAGCCATAGCTTCCTTTGCGGTCAATCGTTCCTGGTTTCATATCAGCATCCTAATCAACTGGACATATATGAAGGGTAACATACTTGATGGTCATATCGGAGCAGCTTATCCAAGAAATCAATAGCTTCATTACTGACAAATCTTTGGTTCTCAGAATTGACAAAGCTGTGCCAGTTCTTTTTGGGGAATCGTCCAAGAATATCATCATACTGCGCATCGAGCTCAATTTCGTACTTGTCGAGGTAGTCAAAAAGATCTTCGGTGCCGAGAACCTTGGCGATCTTGACCAATTGATCTGAGTTGCTGTTTCCGTGGAAGAAAGGTTCTTTCCGGAAGATCATAGAAGCGAACATGGCACCTAATGACCACATGTCGAGGGAGTAGTCGTATTCTTGGAAATCTACGAGAAGCTCAGGACCTTTGAAGTATCTTGAGGCAACCTAGACGTCCCTAAATTAGCATTACTTAATCAAGAGACGGAGAGAAATGAGAGCAGCCGACACACAGGCGAAGACATATGCTGTCACTCATAAATCCGTCTATGTAAAGAAACGAGGGTATCAAAGATATACATACGCGTACGTTGTATTCGGTGCCTTGATGATAGAACTCGGCGAGACCCCAGTCGATAAGGCGCAACTAGATAGGTTAGCACATGGAACTGACTGCGTGTGAAGAGACTAACCTTTCGGTTCTCGTGATCGATCATGACATTGTGAGGCTTCACATCTCTGTGCATGATGCCCTTGCTATGACAGAAGTCCAATGCCTAAAATCTATCAGTACCACCCTACTCCTCCAGAACACCTCAAGGCATACCTTCAAGAGTTCGAAAATATAGAATCGAACATCGTAGTCGACGAATTTCGGGTAGAGGCTTCGAAAGTCCGTGTTGTTGACGTACTCGAAGATAAGGGACGGTGTCTTGCTCTGCACTAAATATGAGTCGTCTGTCTCTTCATCTTATGCATCGCCAGGAAGAAGGAAATTCGCCAGCTTCTGCTTGATCATAGGAGCCGTCGTCTTGGAAGGAGTTGAAGAAATAGGAGGTATTACTTGACTATCCCGCACCACATCCAACAGCGCGACAATATTCGGGCCGCCCGACAAGTTCTGCAAGATCTTGATCTCGCGCTTGATCTTCTTCTTCTTGACCGGCTTCAGAACCTTGATGACGCACTTCTGGTAGTTGACTACATTAATACCTTCGAAGACTTCCGAGTACTTCCCTCGACCTGGACAGGTTGTCAGTATCATGAATGAGTGGGCATGTGAAAGCGAGCGCGCGAGAATAGGCCTACCGATTTTGCGTACGACCTCATAGTTCTCCAGCACGCCCCAGGTGATATTCACGGAATCATAATCCCAGTAGGAGCGAGGCATCTGCTGGTTGACATCTGCGTAGACGCGCGCCATTTTGCAGCCGGCCTGCCTGGCAAGGCACAGCGCAAAACGGGTAGAGACCGCTGTGTTGGGAAGAATTGTGATTTTTCGCGACTTCAGGGATCGATGGGTCGCGGGGAGCTTGTCGCGATGATCGCGGGTTACTCGGATGTGAGAGGGATGGAGGACCCGCAGGGGAATCTTGTGCGATGTGTCCCCAGAAAGGGTTGGTGATATAATCTGAGGTGCGAGGTAGGTGGGAGGGTCTTACGACAGAGTTGAAGTCAAGGCTGTCGAAAGCGGGAAGCCCCTCCCTAACCGCAAACGAGTAAGCGTGAATCAATTCCAATTTTGCCTTGGACTTCAGGCTTCAATATACATTTTGAAGAAGTACTCAAGAGTTCCTTAAACGCGTCAACTATTCACCAACTCATTATTCTCACATTACTCTCACAAATCACAACAAAGGAAGCTGCTAAGAAATGCCAAATACCTAGTCCCACCCCCCAAACCCCGACAAAAATGCTCTACGACCTCAACATCCCCTGGTCCCCCACCACCACCCCCCTCGATCTCCAAAGAACCCTCTCCTTCCTCTCAGAACTAGGCTACCAAACCCTCGCCCTCAACTACACCATAACCGGCGTCCTCCCTGCTCAAATAACAAACCCCATCCCAATCCCCACCTCGCTCCCCTTCGAACTCCCCTCAAAAGTCATCCTCCTCCGTCGTTGTACGCTCCAAATCGCAGACCCGACCCAAAACCACCGTCTCCCCGCCCTCTCCTCCGCCTACGACATCCTCGCTCTCCGCCCCACAACCGAAAAAGCCTATCTCGCAGCCTGCCAATCCCTCTCCGAACACAGCATCATATCCCTCGACCTCACAACCCGTTTCCCATTCCACTTTAAGCCCAAACCCCTCATGACCGCCGTGAATGCTGGGATCAAGATCGAGATTTGTTATAGCCAGGGAGTAGAGGGTGATGCAGGGGCAAGAAGGAATTTTATATCTAATTTGTTGGGGATTGTTAGGGCTACGAGGGGGAGGGGATTGGTGTTGAGTAGCGAGGCGAGGAATGTGCTTGGGGTGAGGGCGCCCGCTGATGTGGTTAATTTGATGGCTGTTTGGGGGTTGGGGAGGGAGAGAGGGGAGGAGGCGCTGGGTGGGAATCCGAGAGGGGTTGTTGTTAATGAGGGGATTAAAAGGACGAGTTTTAGGGGGGTGGTGGATGTTGTTTATGGTGGCGAGAGGGAGGTGGTTGTGGAGGAGAGGAAAGAGAAGACTGTTGGATCCGGGGTTGGGAAGAAGGGGAAGCGGAAGATGGAGGATAAGGATGCGAATGGAGATGGTACGCCGACTATCAGCAAGAGGCAGCAGAAGAGGATGCGGTTGGAAGCGCTGAAAGCAGAAAAGGAACTGTCGTCTCCGTCGAAAGGAAGCACACCCAGAGAGGAGTCTACCGGAATATCAGAGTCAGATACTCCTAGCACAACAAAAGCAAAAGCGAATGGCTGACATTTTATTTCCTGTCTTTATTGATCTGTGAAGTGAATGATATCTACAACTAATATTCGTGTCTCCGGGACCCGATTCCTGGGACAAAAAGTTGGGTATTATTTTGAGCAACGCTAATTCCATTAATATATACAGCACTAATCCTCCCTCATCATACTTTTATCGTCGCTGTTGCCAGGTTCCCCAGGATCAAACTGCTCGACAGCGAAAAGGTACTGATGTTGATGGGATCGGGTGGTTGTGCTATCGCAGCGGCAGCTGTTGCTTGGGACCCAGTGGTTGCTGGTGCTAGAGTTAGTTCTAGGGAAGATGCGCCCGAGGATGATGTGGCAGTACTGGCGCTCGTAGCTGATATCGATAACTCAAGGGATGAAGCCGCTGATGTTGGAGCTACACTTGATGCAGCGGTTACTGATGATGAAGAGCTTGTAGCAGCTGAAGAGGGGGCGACCGCACTCTGAGCAGCTGGAGCGGCGCTAGAACTCTTGACCGATGAAGGTACCGCCGCACTCGATACTGCGCTCGATACTGCACTTGATACTGCAGCTGATGAAGCTGGGGCCACGGAAGCCACAGTTTGCAAAGTTGTTGCGGCAATTGAAGCTGGACTTGCTGCGGCGGCAGCGCTATTTGGGAACGATCCCTCTCCGCAGAGACATGAGCAAGCACAAGATCCATCTGGATTGGTAGTTCCGGTTCCCTTGGCCATGGCGCCAGGAGAACCAACTGCGGGTGCTGCTGCTACAAAGTCTTTAGTTTGTGTAACTAATTCATGTGACTTGGAAATATCTTACCAGCTGGACTAGCTGCAGGGGCAGCGGCAGCTGTGGGTGACGTTTGGCCTACATTTCCAGTTCCTCCAGTACCAGCAGCCCCAGGAGGGCTAATTCCAGCGGCTGCGGCTCCGTTGACAGTAACAGTGACCATTTGAGTAACCATTTGAGGAAGAGGCGTTACGGTAACTGTTGGTGGAGCGCCAGTACCGAAGACTGTCGTTGTAACGAATGACAATTGGACGGCACTAGTGCTGTTAGAACGTTCACAAGGGAAACTCTTCGGAGAACCTACCCAGTACCACCACCTGCCGCAGCAGCTTGTTCCGTAACTGTCACCGTCTTTTGCGCAGGACATGTTGCATTTCCTTTAGCTGCTGCTCCTTGCACTGTAACAGTCTTTGTTACTGCAGCTTTCGTTCCTTGTCCCTTCTCTCCTTTCTCCCCTCCCTCGAGTCCAAGTGCCCCAAGAATATCCGATAGTCCTCTCTTATCGTGTACATTCGCATGTGTATGCTCTTCGGCCTGTATCGAGTCAGCTTTGTCGAAGTCCATCGCTCTTCCATCCTTACCTGCGCAAAGACTGCAAGGCCAACCGCCGCAAGCAGCGACGCTCTTAAGAAGGTCCTCATGATCGAAGTGTATAATTACACAAATAGAATACCCAAACTGTGGTCGCCCGAGGCTGAGAGTTAAAAGATAAGAGTTCGCCAGCAGACCAGCCGTGGTAATTTGAATGAATGTCTTGGTAACGAGCGTGACCGGCAGCTACGGAATCAAATTCGACAGGATCGAAGAGGTGAACAAATGAATGTGTTGAGAAAAAAGGTAGCGGGGCCAGAAGGAGAGACTTGGAAACGGATTTGAAGAAGATCCTACACCGTGCGTGGAGACATTAGCGCTTTGATAGGAAAATGAAGCACGACACGCAATTGTCGATGGAGATCAATAAACGCCAATGGGAAAGCATTGTAGAAAAGATGGGATGAGATGAAGGACCCATCGCGGACATGAACAGCCAAGTTTGCGATCTAATCCCGAGTTGGCGTTTCGCGATCCCGAGACCACTCTGAGTTGAAGAAATTGTCAGGGCCACCTTGGACTTCGGGCATGAACTTGACGCCTGTTAAGACGGACTTCTTGCCAAACAGTCTCATGCGAGTCGGAGAGTAGGGGACTTCATACACAGGAGGCCCCATAAATTATTACATGAAGCAAGGGCAAGATTATCCCAGACGTGTGAGGTTTCAAGGTGGGGTTTAGCGAGACGGACAGGGGCAATATTTCACAGGGTCTCTGCCGAAAAAGTCCAAGAATAACCTTAAAAACGGGAACCTCTCTATTAGTGGCTCGATGTGGCTCTTGCGAGAGTTCGAGACTTTGGAGGCTCCATGTTCGATGATACTAAACATCGATACCAAACATCGCCAGTCAGTGCTGATGAGGCGGTTTCCTCATTATGGGTTATGTTTAGTTTGGAGCCGTGATGCCTCACCTGATTCTCCACTGCGAGCGGGAACAGTATATGCCATGCAAAGAAGAGGTTTCTCTGCCGATGAAATGGAAGCCGAGAGATGGATGGCAGAGAAGTATTCCGCGCTCAAAAATTGGTGGTGAGCACCCTGGAACTGATGACGGAAATTCAAGGGATCGAGGATTCGTAATTGTCTGTGGTCTTGCGTTGGCAGGTATCTTCGCTCATCCAATGTGAGCCAATGGAAAGACACACATATAACATTCAATAATGATGACGAGGATGTCTTCAAGTACATACAAACTCTAAAAGATGGTTGATGTGAAAGCACGATGGAAAGGAAGAAAGCATCGTTGAGGATCGAACTCAGCCTTGTCGATATTGCACGACTTCTTAGAGGGCGGACGTTCAAAAACCCGATATCTAAGCCTAATTGGGCTCTTATACCTTGTAGATGTGCATTAGCGCCCAATGCACAGCACTTCGACCAGCATCATTGATTCTCGAGATCAGAAAACGTGAAATAGACGAATGCGAAAATCTACTCAAGATACCTTCTATTCGGCCATGCGACTTGTCAACGGTGCAGAGAGAGTAGACTAATAGGTCTAGATGCTAGCTAGGCTGACATCGTTGCGCAGGCTGTGCCTTACAACGAGTCCAATTTGAACTTGTACTTCCTTTCATCTGAAACTATCAACACACTCCACAACATCGCAACAATGGAAGTCCACGTATTAGACAACTATTACCTAGCCATAACTCTTTTAATTACTATTGGATATCAGCTCTTCTTCTTTGCAATTGCCTTCTCCCTCAAATTCGACAAGCTTACTGGTAAAGTCCTTCCATAACCGTCCTTCGATCAACAATTGATATTTATAGATTTTGCTGGTGGAACCAACTTTGTTGTCCTAGCTATTATAACTCTCGCATTCAGCGGCCATCACAATGCACGCCAAATCGTCGCTTCACTTTTTATCATGGTCTGGGGTCTTCGGCTCTCCGCTTTTCTCCTCTTCCGCATCTTGAAAACCGGCAAAGACGACCGCTTCGATGACAAGAGAGACAAGTTCTTCCCTTTCTTGGGCTTTTGGGTGTTCCAAATGATCTGGGTGTGGACTGTCTCTTTACCGGTTACAGTGTTGAATTCGCCGAATGTCACGCAGTACCCACAACCTGCGTTTGGAACTGGAAGAGATATTGCTGGAGTTATTCTATACGCTATTGGGCTTACAATGGAGAGTGTCAGTGATGTACAGAAATACCTGTTCAGGGCTAGACAGAGTGATAAGCCTGCTATCTGCGACAAGGGATTCTTCTCATGGACGAGACATCCAAACTATTTTGGAGAAATAATCATCCAATTTGGTAAGCCTCCCTTATTCAAAACTTCGGAACCACGTTAACCTTCCTCAGCCATCTTCATGATAGCAGTATCTCCAGCAGCAAACGGATACGTCAAAGGCCAAGCCTACAAAGCTCTCTACGCTACGATTCTCGGGCCTTTCTTCGTGACCATCCTCCTGATGTTCGTCTCCGGTCTAACTCTCCAGGAACGGCCTGGAGCGAAGAAGCGATACGAAAAAGGGAATCACTGGGAAGAATACGCACGATACTTGAATCGCACCAGCATCTTGATCCCCTTCCCGCCTCAATTATACGAGAAGATGCCTACCATCCTCAAGCGAACAATCTTCCTCGAGTTCCCGATCTATGTTTTCGATCCAGCGAAGCACTCGGATGGAGATAAGGGACAGCGGGGAGCAGAGGAAGGGGATAGAAGCAGGCATAAGCCTTCACAGGGAGATAATAGACAGAGTGGAGATCACTTGGTGCATGGGCAGCATGTTGGAGAACTGTAATGTGTGTTTAGACACCAAGGTTAGAGCTGTGTATTCATGTAAATGTATCATGAATTACGATCTTAATATTTTCCCGCTCCAGAACATCTCAGGAACTTTCTTCCGACCTTACAAGCCACCCGCATCACCACGCTTTGATCCCTGCAGCTGCCACCCATGATATGACTCAACGAGTCAAGTTTGTACACGTTTATTTGGCAGTGCCTTGGAATTGTCCAATTACCACTTCAATCTTTCGAAGGGGAATCAATCAGCTGATTTCGTGAATCGCGCTTTTTTTTCGTGCGCTTCCTATTCACCTTTCGCGTCTTCCCCTCTTTTGCTTCTCACTCCGCCTTCAAAGCAACCACCACATTTGCTGTTTCCTTACTCTTTTATTACAGCACTCCGATTCCGCAGCCTCCATTTAGTTTCCTTTCAACCTTGCACCGAACCCTCTCAGCGCATAGCGACACTCCACGTGCAATTTAGCAACATTACCCTCCGACGAAAGAATCTAACGAAGGACTCTTAGAAAAATGAACGCCTCATGCCGTAAGCCATTTCCTCCTTCTCCTCTTCCCCAAATGCCCTATCTCCCTCCCACACCTTCCCCAAACCACCTAACCTCACTTCCATCCCCACCACGCCATCCCACCCCTCCGTCACACTCCAATCCCATTCACATTCACTGACTAAAGCCCACAGAATGCGGAGCAATAGCCTTCAAAACCCCCCTCCCCAAGCCCCTTGCCCTCTACATCTGCCACTGCGATGAATGCCGCCGCCAATCCTCCTCCGCATTCGGCTGCTCTGCCATCTTCCCCGCTTTCCCGTTCCCCAATAAATCGCTCATGAGTTGCTATTCGTAAGTCCCTCCACTTTCCACCGCTTCAGCATCTCTTCGAGACTTGTAGCTATCAGGTCCAGTCAAGCCACATCCAGGTCCATCATACCTCTCCATCAATCCATCAAACAAACAAAGCCCCTCGCATCAAATATCTCCCAATCAGAGATATTTGAAGTTTTTATATTTGAGATTTCTTAGGTTGGGCCAAGGGGGATTTATTTTTAAACTTGGTTTGGGAGCCCTACTTTATCAGTTCGCCGATAAGTTAATTTCTGTTCTTGCTGTGGTATAGGAGACCGACGGCTTCTGGACATCAATTGAACTGCTATTTCTGTAAGACGTGCGGCACGAGACTCATTCACAGCACGCCGGGAAAGGAGGTTGTGAGTGTGAAGGGGGGATGCATTGAGGGGTTGGATTGGACCAAGGCGAAGCATATTTGGTGCAAGCGAGCTAGTGAGTAGCCTATTTCCCTTTCGGGTGGATGATCTAGGAAGAGGAAGGCTTGGGTTTTGGGAGAGGGAGTGTGGGACTTGGGCTGACTGGTCTGCAGTGGTACCCATCCCAGAAGGCGTGGAGAGAGATGAAGAGGAGCCGAAAGAAGATTTTGGAATTGGAGCTGTGAAGGAAAGTGGCGACGGCAGCCAAGGAACCGGTATGGGCATTGGATTAGGAAAGGGAAACACCAGCGGCGGGGATGAGGACTTGAGGGGCTAGGTCGTGGGGCCAGTGTTGGCGAGTCATAAAGATGCTTGGGGAGAGTGGACATTTGGAAAGACCAAAAATGGAGATGTTCACAGAATGTTTTGTAGAAAGCATTGATGACAGATAACAGCAAATTCGGGAATCAAAAGTGCAATTTCCCCCACCTTCCAAGGGTTTTCAGGACGGATTGTACAGTTAAGCATGCCCACCATTAACTCTCAAAACCTGTCCCGTGACCCAGCTGCTCTGCTCACTGCTCAAGAATCCCACAGTATCAGCAATCTCCTCAGGCTTTCCAATGCGGCCTTGAGGATTGAAACCAGCGATCATCTTCAAGACCTGCTCACTCTTTCCCTTCATGAACAGATCTGTGGCTGTAGGACCTGGAGCGACGGCGTTGACCATGATGCCTTTGCGTGCGAGGTCTTTGGACAGCGCGCGTGTCATTTGCTCGATTGCTCCTTTGGAGGAGATGTAGGATAGGTAATTGGGCGTGACGGTTGATGCCGCACATTGTGTGGTGGAGAAGAGGATGATACGACCCCCGGATGTCATGTGTGGAGCTGCTTTCTGCTTTTTTGTTAATAGAATTCAGGTGAGGGATTGGAAGGAGGACTAACCTGCGCGAGAAACAGAGGACCCTTAACATTCAGATTGAACGTTTTATCAAACTCCTGCTCCGTAACTTTGTCGAGCTCATTCAATAGCATGACCCCCGCACAGGCAACTAAAATATCGATCTTCCCAAACTTCTTAACTGTAGCGTCCACCAACTTCGTGATCTCTTCGACGTTTCCAACATCCGCTTTAATAGCTACGGCGCTGTCACTACCAATTTCCTCCACGACTTCCTCTGCTGCTTCGGCGCTGCTGGCATAGTTGACGACGACTTTGGCTCCGTCACGTGCGAGTCGAAGAGCTGTTGCTCGTCCAATGCCTTTGGATCCGCCAGTAATTAGAGCGACTTTGCCCGCGAGGGATTGAGTTGAAGACATGATAAATAATTTTACAGGGTTTCTTGATTGAAAAGATGATTGGTATCTGTGATCGAAGTGTTGGATGGCTGTTGTTGAATGACTTTCTTCTAGTTCCTTCAAGTATGCTTTATATAACCCTATTGCAGACTTTTGGCATTCGCCCCGCTCTTAATATGCGGCTCCACATGGCGGAAGCAAGTAAGGATTTAGGCTTAAGGCCTAAGACCGAGAACACTTGTCATTGGTCTTGGGCAGGCATTGTGGCTTTAATTCCTAGAAAACATTTTGTTTTATGTTATCTCCAGTTGCCTTAGTTCATTTCCATGGACTTTAGATGGTTCATTGAAAATGATGGAGTTTTGTGATGGATCCGAAGATTTTGAGACTTCATCGTAAAATCCGACAACAGAGTCTGCCGTTGGCGAACACAGCACCGGAAATACTCTTCCATATACACCTTGTAGATTCAGCGCAGGGCAACATTAAGGAATAAAAACATAATTCAAATCAAGCAATACCATACAACAGTTAATGAATATGTCTTGACGAGACGATATTGTTTTTGTCATGGAAAGGGAAGAAGGATGGGTTGTTTTTCGGGGCAAAGAAGGCTAGCGCGCTAAGCCGAAACGGGTCACTAGCGCCAAATCAACATCGCAGCCTCGCGTGCGCGACCTTCAACGATTGACAGCAAACACAACCCACCTCGCAAACTTCTACACAATCTCAGCTCTTCAGCACTCCAGTAACTCTCTCCTATCATTCGTCGTTGCACAACCATCTGCATCTCATCGCTGCGCCGACCAACGACAACGATCAACAAGCGAAGTGGCGTTGGATCTCTTCGCAAGCTCCCCTGTTGACGTACCCCTCACACGACCACCTACTTAATCTGCCACGATGGATCAACGCGAGGTTGAGACGATGATCAAGGCATTGCAGAAGGCGTTGAACGAGAAGGAGCCTGCTGCCAACGTCATTACCATCATGGAGAAGTTAAAGAAGGACGTTGCGCCAACCGAGGACCTACTTAGGGTATGTACTTTGACCACTCCATACAATCGCCCCCATTCCTTATGACTGCATCCGGCCGCTCAACCTACCGTTACCTGTGCTGTCATGACTATGACTGACATCCGTCCAGGCAACAAAGGCGGGCATGGTTGTCGCAAAGCAGAGAGGCCACGCTGATAAGGCAATCGGAAAGCTTGCATCTGAAATCGTCGCAAAGTGGAAGAAGACCGTGGAGGCTGAAAAGGCTAAGAAGCAAGCAAAGATGGCATCCTCACCACCCCAGAACTCATCCCCAGCTCCGACCGAGGCTAAAGCATTCACCGGCGACAAGGCAAAGAGACGTTGGGAGACGGATAAGGTCGACGTCAAGCGCACAGGCGCTTCCTCTCGTGATGCGTGCATCGGTCTTCTATACAATGGCCTTGCATACATGTCCGAGGAGGCATCAACAACTGTTATTATCAAGGCTGTTGAGGTTGAGGAGGCAGCATTCAAGGCATTTGGCGGTGACAACCCCGAATACCGAGCCAAGCTCCGCTCGCTCTTCCAGAATTTGAAGAATCAATCCAACCGCGATCTCGGCCCACGGGTCATGTCTGGCGAAATCGCGGCTTCCCGCTTCGTCGTTATGAGCCATGAGGAGTTGAAGTCCGCCCAACGCCGCGCAGAGGATAAAAAGCTCAACGAGGACAACATGAAGAAGGCGCAAGTTCCGATGGCAGAGAAAAGTATCAGTGATGCGTTACGATGTGGACGTTGCGGCCAGAAGAAGGTTTCCTACACTCAGGCCCAGACCCGATCCGCTGATGAACCGATGACTACATTCTGCGAGTGTACGGTTTGCGGCAATCGTTGGAAGGTATGCATTGTCTTTCTCTTCTGCTATAAATAGGCACTAATAGTACACAGTTCTCATGAGCTTCATGGCTTACGATGCACATACACCCAAAATTCAATTCTGCGGTCTTTTTATGGATGGATTGGCGTTTGGGGAATTGACATTGGCAGTGGCAACTGTCTTGTGATGCATTAGGAACGGCACAGCGATGATTTCTCAGCGATGCCTTTCAAAGATCGTCATCATAGGCCGAGGCATTTCTCCCCTTTGGCGACTCTGCTACTCGATGTCTTTCTCAAGCAGGTAATGCTTGCCTTCTGACCACTGTTGGGTCGAAGTTTGCGTTGGTTTAGGTATGACGCAGCATAGAGACGAAATAGAATCGATGATTTGATCCAGATTCCATATGCCCCTTTAAGTCCCGTCCTTTTTGATACCCAAGACTGCTAATAAGTCGGTCCCTTCATCTTCCTCTTCCATACCAGTTTCAGCAACCTTCTTCCAGAACTTACTCAGATGTCTCGTTCCACTATCGCAAAGGATAGTTACGATTCGACTGCCCTTCGGCATCTGAAGGGCAGTTACAACTGCTGCAAAACAATTCACAGCACTGCTGCTTCCGCAGAATATACCGTCCTTCTCGACGAGCCATCTGGCCATCTTCATAGCCTGCTCATCGCTGACCTTGACAGCGTCATCAACGAGCTCTCTACCTGCCTCAAAATTCTCCGTGATCCGATTAATCCCAATACCTTCGACAATCGTATCAACCTGCTGTCGACGCCGTGTGCCTTCTCTCTCCGTATTAGAAAACATAACACCATGCTTCACTTTGTTGTACAGTCCACTACCCTCAGGATCTGCTAGAACAACTCGGAGACTTCCGCTCATGCCCATCTCCTGCTTCAAATACATCGAAATCCCTGAGATCGTTCCTCCCGTGCCAGCTCCAGAAACAAAAGCATCAATCTGCCCACCAGTCTGCTGCCAAATCTCTGGGCCCGTAGTCTTGAAATGCGAAAGGTAATTCGCAATGGACTCAAACTGATCAGCAAAGAACCCCTTAGTATCATCCGTCTCCGAAGCCGTTCGTTCTCCCGCCCTCCTCCGTGCCAAATTGACGAAATGTTCTGTAGACGTGATCGGAGCTGGCGTGACTCTCTCCACAGTCGCGCCCAAGTGATGCAGGAGATCGGATTTCTCCTTAGCTTGATCATTGGGCATGCAGATATAAGCCTTGTAGCCCTTTGCCCTTGCCAGCGTCGCGAGAGATATCCCCGTTGACCCCACGGTTCCTTCATAGATCGTATCTCCTTGTCCTGGTGTAAGAAGCCCCTCTTCCTCGGCCATCTTAATCATATTCAACGCCACTCTATCCTTCGGACTGCCTCCCGCACCATTGAGGAATTCCGCCTTGGCAAAGATCTCGCACCCAGTAGCTTGGGACAAACTCTTGATCTTAAACAAAGGTGTGTTGCCAATACATCCTTCAATTCCCTCTGGTATTGGCGGAGTCGGTTGGCCGACAACTGATTGCCGCGCACTTCGAGTATGGTCTTCGAGTTTTACGGGAGGTAGATATGTGCTTGCGGGTCGAGAATCTGCTGAGGAGTTGAGGAATCCTCGCCTTCGTTTGTACCGCCGTTCGAGATCTGGGTAGAAATCTTTGAAGCCGAGCGTGAGCAGGATTCCTGCCACGAAGGCGACTGTGATGGCGGCTGTGCCATAGACCTTTGGATGATTGCTCATAGACATGGTGTCATCGTAATTGGTCCATAATCACATTTGTTGCAAATTCAATGTTTTCAAACGTTGCTGTTGGAATTTTTTTTGAAGCTGCGATCCATTTGGGACAGAAGCTTGGACCACCTCTGCTCAACCTCAATCGACCCTCCCTCCTCCGCGCAAACGTAAACACCGTTCTATGGACTCCCCAATCATCTCACGGTTGTTCAGGCAACTGTTTACACATCGCCCCTGCCAGACATTACGCTCGCATTCTGCGCTGCCGTTTCGATTGCAGCATGCGCGGAGGACACAGGTCAGATGTTTAGCGGATCGGAGAGGGGGAGGGACAGACAAAAATGAGAGTCATTGGCAGCAGCGGACGGATCTGTTCCCTTTGGATATGTCGGAGGAATATAACAAATACCCGATGGTTACGGCAGATCAGCTGAGGGGGAGGAGGGAGAGGCCTAGGAGGGTGAAAATGCTTACTCGGGATTTCATTGAAGGTAATTGCGATCCAGAAGGAGATGTTGAATGAAGCTGATGTTGGACAGATTCTCTGTATAATCCGTCATACGGATACTTCTCTAAACAAGTCGTTATCTTCACACCCGGAGAACCATTCGATTTCAACAACATAAAAGACGAGCTCGAATTCCACCAGATTTTGGGGCAGAGATACACAGAATTCGAAGACAAATTGGATGAGAAGACACCGAACGAGACGCGGCAGCTCTGGCATACACCCACTGAGCTCTTCCGACCTTATTATGGCGAAGCTATTGCCCGATATCTGGTCGCCAATTACAAACTATCCCAATACCCATACCACGACCTCATAATCTACGAAATGGGCGCAGGAAACGGCACCCTGATGCTCAATATCCTAGACTACATACGAGATACCGAACCTTCTGTCTACGACCGCACGAAATTCAAGATCATTGAAATCTCCTCCAACCTGGCGAAGCTGCAAGCCAACCAATTGCTGCGGGGCGCAGATTCAAGGGGACATTCGTCGAAAGTCGAGATCATTAATAAGTCGATCTTTGAATGGGATCAGGTCGTTCCTTCACCTTGCTATTTTCTAGCAATGGAAGTCTTCGATAACTTCGCGCACGATGCGATACGATACGACCCCGTGACGGAAGAGCCCCTCCAAGGAACCGTGTTAATCGATTCCCAAGGCGAATTCTACGAATTCTACGTCCCTCAAATCGATCCTGTAGCATCACGCTTCCTGCGTGTAAGGCATGCAGCGACGGGTGGACGCTATCGGCATCCTTTGCATCAAAGTCGCTTGATGCGGAGGCTGAAGAGCAGTCTACCGTTTGCGCCGAATTTGAGCGATCCGGAGTACATTCCCACTCGATTGATGCAATTCTTTGGTATCCTGGGAAAGTATTTCCCAAGTCATCGACTAGTGACTAGTGATTTCCACGATTTGCCAGATACGATTCGAGGAGTCAATGCGCCTGTTGTGCAGACTAGGTATCAGAGGCGGACGGTGCCTGTTACTACTCCTTTTGTAAGCTTTTCTCTCCATCCCTCTCTGGTACTGTGGACTAATGGAAAGCAGGTACATCAAGGCTATTTTGACATTCTTTTCCCAACAGACTTCAACGTCATGGAACTTATGTACAGGGTGATCACGGGCAAGCTCACGAGGGTTTTATCGCATGAGGAGTTTTTGAGGAGGTGGGCTTATGTGGAAGAGACGGAGACGAAAAACGGAGAGAATCCGCTCTTGACTTGGTATAAGAATGCCAGTGTTCTTACTACTGTATGAAGTCAATGAATGTAAATGATACCAAGCCCCTTGTCTTTTGAATGATTTTGTTATTGATTCTGTCTGAACGCTCCAATTTAATGCTAATTAAATGGCGAGTGGGTTTACGCGTCCTCTTGATCGGCAAGAGCCATACTGGAACGTAAAACGCAGGATCTGGAGCGCTTATTTTGTGTTGTGTCTTAAATTTGTTCAATCTCCATGTTGATGTGCGAATGAAGATGATGTTCGGACGATCAAGTCCCAATCCCCAACGTTGGCAACACTCAGCGAGGAGCCATTGTACGACGAGGCGAAGCCTCGACCCACGTCGGCAACCAAAAAGTCCGTGAAGCCCACTTTCGTCCTGTGCCCCTTTTCAAGCGAGACTCAGCTTCCAGAAAAAAGCCGAACGGCTCCAAAAGCATCCCCCCCAAATATTGCCTCGACACGAGAAGCAAAAAAGAGTTCAGACCGAAGTCGAGTGCTTACATCTCTTGTGTCGAAGGTCAATTGTCGGTCTCAAATTGATTTTTATCCCAGTCGCGATCGTTCGTATTGGATCGACCGTATGCGAGGTCCGAAGCCATAAAGCTCGTAATGTATTGTGACTTGTTGTTGACCAGTCACTCCACCTCTTAAACACAATTTCCTGACCAGGCTACGCTGGCGTTTCTTGTGTTTGTTAAAGAAAAGTTGCTTATTTGAATACGTGAAGGTGTAAGCGGGCGGCCGAGGGCTAAGGAAAGGATCGGGTAGAGGTTGCGTGGGATCGCTGGCGAGCATCTCGGGGCGGTCACGAGAAGGATATCAGGTTGGGGAAGATTCTCGGACAAATTAGGTAATTTTATTTCATTTGGGAAGAAGCTAAGGTCTTCTGAATTGCATCTAGGATATTGTGTTTCATACTCTCGAAACTCCCGAAAGTACCCTGCCCAATGGATGTTCGTTCCAATCAAGATATTACATGCCGTACCGTTCGTTCTAAGAGTCTCAGCGATTCATTTCTGTCCTCAACGCCATGGCCACCCCCTCATATTGAATGTTTCAGGCCGCCTGAGCGATCGTCGTGGTCAAGCGCGCGAGTACCTTCTCCCGGCCTGCTCGAGCGTCACGCCAAGCCTCGAAGCTAGCGATGAAGATAGCAGATTCTTGGTTGAGGAGAGCTCTTCCGGGGATGTGTTCGTTGCCAACCTCCGCGCGGCGGGCGCCAACTCTCCGAACAGCTTCCTCAACACCGAGAATTTGGTAACTTGTTTGTAAGAAACGGTAGGCGACACAGGTTGCGTATTGCTCGTTGGTTCTGAACGATTGAAGTTGGAATTGTTCACATTGGGTGGGCAACTAGGACTTACAAGGTTGCCTCACAGTGGTCTTCAACGCCCTTGATTGGAGACAAAACATCATTGTCTTCCGAACCTTCGATACGGCACGGATAAGCGTTAGAATTGTTCAAGCTGGGTGAGCGAATGGAATAACTTACCCGAGCGATTGGAGATATTTCTTACCTGGACTCTTATTCTTTGTTACCTCGGCGGTTCTACATAAACCGTTAGAGTTGTTCAACATTTGTGAACGATTCAAAGTATCACTGACCCAGACTCGTGATCAGCAGGCTCAGCAGCCTTGTCAACGCCCTTGCCTTGGTCCTTTCGGACCTCAGTGTCTGGCGTCTCAAACTGGCCGGCAGGAGTAGCGTTCTCCTCATCACCTTTGCCTGGAGACTTGATGATATGTTAGCTTTGAATCGCTCGATGTGAATGAAAGATTGTTAGGACGAAGTAGGGAAGGCATACAAAGCCATTACTTAGCTGTAGCAGCAATGCTAGTGACGTCACCGAGATTCGCCACCTTGGTTTGAATGAGGTACTAGAGTGTTAGAGTGTGTTTTAGAAGAGATAAATGAAAAATCGGAATCAAAGAGGTAGGTGCATGCGAGTCGCGGGGTGGTGCGAACGAAGTTGACGAGGTGGAGATGTAAAGTTGAGAAGTTTGGGTTTGAAAGATGCAAGAACACAAAGTAAACACCGTCATGGCCACGGGAATGGGGAAGTAACTCATTGTTGATTGCTTTTCGCGGCTCGCCTGCTTTTGATTGAGAAGATCGCTGGGGGCTGATGAATGAGAGAAAAATGCTCAGCTCGCTTCTCTTCCCCACGTGGAAAGTTTACCAAGCCCACAAGAACCTGAGAACTGCTGAAAATCATCTAGGTATACGAACTAAGACTTGACACCACTGTTATAAGTGTGACCTTGGAATTCGTCCATGTTGCTCGTGCGGCTGTAATTTTCAAATAAAGTGTTAAATAATCCATCAAGTAGAGGAAAACTTAGTTCCTTTCATAGTTTGTAAGTTCTTGAACTCGAAGTTGTTGTGAGAAGGTGAACTGACAATGCGTTAGAGATAAGAGGAGATCTTGTCAGAGTCGAAGATGCTAAAAGTATGAACACGGGGTTCTCATGAAAGTGGAAGGTAGAAGGTGTTCACTTCTGGGACTGTTTTCCACAACAGATAGAATGAAACCGTTTCCGAAATGGCCTCACACCCTGAAAGGGCATATTTTGTGGGATGACCACAAATTTTCGTTCCTGAAGCGAAATCATAATACACCAAAGTGTGCTTGATCGAGGGTTCAGAAAGAGGCCTTCATGGTGAGAGTATTACTTGAATATGGAAGCTTTTCAAAGTGTAGGAGCCTTCACTGCCGTAACTTGCCATCCGTACGACGTTTGAAGTTGTGTTGGGAAGTTGATTCGAGCTCAAGGGCTGATGGGAACTCCTCATAACCAAGCTACTGTGAAGGGAGAATCGAGAGCTTTGATGTTTGTGTGAATTCGTTTAAATCTTTCTATGATTGAAGAAGTTTACATTTTCTCCCTTATGCAGAAGAGTTGTACAGTATCTCTTGACGCAACACGATTGTTGTCAGGTAATGAGAGGGAAGCAATGAGTCGAGAGTGACTATCCAGCATCAAGCCCGGACTCACCCCTTCACAACTCCCCTCAAGCTGATCGGATTTGTTGCCTTCGAAACGTGGCGGGATTCCTGCCTCAGGAATCTAGCCTTGGGAACCAGGAATTCTCGCTTACAAGGAAAAGCTTCAAGGGGCTGAAAGAACTCCCTTGATTGATTTAGCTCTGAGGCCACACAATTCTTTTCTTTGTCTGTGCTTAAGGTTTACTCCACACTTTTAATAATAGATTCTTCAATATGTCTTTGCTTCTTTTTAGTGCGCAGAATTAGATAAACATTTTATCGTCCATGTTCCTTTGGGTGAGCTTCGCCAGGTACGTGCATATCCAACGATTTCAACCAAAATGTTATCAACCACAAAGACTATCTTTTCCCACTGCCACTCTACTTGTCAGTTTTGCTAGTGATCTAGCGTGTGCTTGTCAGTGTCCTGCTCGTGCCTGCAGCCTACGCCTTCTCAGTCCTCCTTTACCTGGCTTCTCACTTACCTTGTTCACGGTATTCCCCTTCAAAACACCCTCCCATCCACTAACATTTATTACCTGAAATTACAATTTAATAGACATAACCCCCTAGCAACTCTAATCACCACCATGTACTTCCTCATCACCGCCGAGGTTTACCCATCGCGTACGATTACTGGGCCGTACTGGAGCTCGACATTTTCCTCATTGTCTTCTGGTTGTATCATTCGCTCTCACTGCTTCGGAAGCAAAGCACTATTATCAAGCCCTGCCTTGCGAAGGCGGCTGTTCCAGTAAATTCGTTCGATGTCAAAAGTGTTTCTACGATACAAGTCGTCAACATACAGGATGTTCTGAGAGCCATAGCTGTTCTTGGGGTATTCGAATTGTAAGTTCTTGCATTTCCTAGGGACGGAGAGTTGATATCATGAATTGATGGTCTGAGATGTTTTGTTCGTTGTCAATTAGGCTTTCACGGGTGTTTATTTGCATCGCCATAGGAAGGTCGATGTACATTGTGCGGAGGTTCCGCAAAAAGTCTTGACCGTTCAGGGTATAGGTGCTGTAAGCAAGCAATTAGGCCCTGTAAAGTAGTACCATGGAACTTAAGTATTCTGAGTATTAAAGCACTGTAGTTACCATGCCATCGCTGTGGCTTAAGCCCTGAGCAAGCAACTCCAGTAGATACTACAGGCTCTCATCCGAGGAGACCCCACCCTGTAGAAGATCACGAATATAGCTGTCAAACCGCTGTAGTTGGCCTGCCAGCAGGGCATATTAAGCGATTAGAGTGCGTCATTACAAGCTTTACACCCTATGCGGTCAAGAGTTTTGCTGGAACCTCTGTATTCCCAGCCCTCTGGCGCCAAGCATTGAGATGAGAAGCGGTGCTGCGCTAAGTACCAAGCTCCACCTATTTGAGATTTCAAAAAACCTCGACAGCATTCATGGGAAACGAGGGCAAGAACCTCAACGTGTTGACGGGAAACAAATTGGATGCCTTAACTTCTCAACCTCCTGTGGATTATTAAAGAATTCCGTTTTCGCGTTTCACGACTTGTTTCGGATGAATAAAACAAATTATGCTCGATATTCATTCTAATTAATGTGTAATCTATTAAACATATCTCAGAGAACTCGGTATTTATTCCTTTCTCTCTAACTTCACCCTCAACGCTCTTGGCTCGATACTTATTGATTTCCCAGTCACCTTACCACCTACAACAGGTAAATTGAAAACAAACTGATCCAATGCAATACTGCCGTACCTCTCGGAATCGACTCCAAGCCAGCTCACACACGCTGGTGATATCAAGCCTGAGTAGACTTGCGCCTGGGGATCCTCATACACAGCTCGGAATGCAATTTGCTCCACACTGTCTGTGCCGTTATTTCCCATTTTCGCCTCACCTCCATTCTCTTTCTGTCCGGTCAGCGCGTCAGAATGAAGTTCAGCTGGATACAACCTCGCAGTCAGAATCTCGTATCCGTATACACTTCCTAAAGTGCCCAAAAAATCAGTGCCGTTGCTGATCCACTTGTCGATGCCCAAGCCAGGCTTTGTGGGATCTGTCGACAGTATAATGGTGGAATTCAATGCCGAACCCACGGTCTCATTGCCGTTTTGGTTCACACTGCCACTGCTATATATATATTCGCCGGCGTAGATATTGTCAGCCTCCTGCCTAGCTACCGCGTCGAAAGCGGGGAAGAATTGATCAATAAGTAAGCTGGCTAACGTCCACACATTCACGAGCGGATTTATTGGATAATCGGCAGCCATAATTACGAAACCAACATCCCATTCTGGAACGACGACGAGAATGTCCGAATAGGCGCCAATATTTCCGGACTTGGTGTAGATGTCGACGACATGGTTCACGTTGGGCATTTGGTAACGAAAGATTTCCCAAGGGGCACCGACTGAGCTTGTAAGGCTGTTCGTGTGGCTTGCTGGTTTGAGCCAGCGGCGAGCGACGGATGATGTGATGTTCAAGGGGGAGGACGAGTGGGAAGACTGCAAGATTGAGCGTCCAATGAGCGTGAGATCATTCGGCGATGAGTACATTCCTCCAAATCTGCAAGAATAAGGTCAATAAATTCCTCTATCCAGTGGTAGGACTCGGGGAACTTACGCAGCTCCATCTCCCAGGTCATAATTCCATTCACTAGCCGTTTCATTAACGGGAATAATTCCTTCAGATGTAGTGCTCGGTTGGCTCAAGCTTGTTGAGTTGAGATTGAGTGGATCGATGATGCTTTCCTCTAACATGGTCTCCAAAGTCTTGCCGGTGATATTCTCAAGTATATAGGCGAGAACTTCGTATGCGGCATTTGAATAACCTGGCGTGGTTGCAGGAGCGAAACTAGGGTTCTCCTTGCCAAAACCGTTCAGGAACGCTGTGGGTTGATCTCATGTCAGCCTTTCCGTCTCTTATTCAGCAGTCTATTGATGATTTCGCACCTTCTCTTCCACAAGGTGGTTCTGGTGTAGCACCTCCTTCCCCCAGTCCACATGAAGGTATCTCCTCGGCGGAAAGCGGAGGAAAACCAAGGGCCACCAGTTCTTCCATACTGCCCGTCCCAACTCTGTCTTCAAAGGCGTAGTCATGCGGTACCCCAGCAAGCTGGCTTGCAAGGTCTCGGATCGTGATATCATCCCAAGCCAGATCATATATCGTATCTGGCGCGGGGGTAGAGGTTTCATTGGCGGGAGTTTTTAATTCAGGGATGTAATCAGTGACTGGTCGATCCCAATGAGCATTCCCGTCCTGGGCGAGGAATGTTAGAACAGTTAAAAGTTTGGAGACGCTAGCAACACGATAGATACTGTCCAAGGATGCTTCCCTAGAGCCATCTGTCGAAAAGTTGGAGACTGTCGGTGCAGTGTAATGATATTGATATAGAGAAGCATTTTCATGTGCAGAAAAGACATTGATCGAGAAAGTTGTCGTGTTGATAGTCAAAGGCCCAAGTTCGGAAAGTCCACTCGTCAAAGCTTGCTCAATTATGCTGGTGAAATTGGATCCCACCGCCTGAAGTTCCGTATTTGAGGAGAAATCTTTGGGTGCTGGATACAATGGCCCCAAGAGAGGACAGTTCTGGAAGCTAGAAGAAGCTCCCAGCGAAGCGGTGATGAAGAGAGAGAGAGTTATGAGACGAAGGGCTATGAAATCGGTCATTTTGACGTGAAAGTTTTCAGCAACAAGGCGCTTCAACGATGAGAAAAGTGATGACATAGTACAAAAGGTGATCATTTATCGAGCACATTTCTTTTATACATTCCATGCGCTGAGTTACTTTGAGTCAATTGGCGATGACGTCTTGCTCAAAGGCGCATTGCTGCAATTTCGTAGTCGTTGATCTACACTTCATTTCCGTATTTGACATTACACCCCTCGTACAATAAGGTAATATGATGGGCCTGTGAGGATGTGGCATTATGATTGGCCTGTTCGTAGCTTGTACGTGAACGCGTAACAAAAATTTCCCACTACAACTTTCCCAAAACTTCGCTGTTTAAATTTTGCCGATAACACAGCCATGGGCGAATCGACATCCCGTACTAAACACAGTGCCGCAAATCCAACAGGAAGAAGAATCCACTTTGGCCTTAATAATTGGGTCCTCGGCTCCGATTAGTCGCCTCGTAGGGATGTATGACAAGGCTTTTATGGGCGGCTGATGATTAAGGTTCACGTCGGGACTGCTTTGTTTATTGATTGGTTGGTGAAACGAGTGCTTTGTAACGATGGTAAGCTACGGTACTTGCTTATGCTCAACCATAACCTTATTCAGGTAAAAATTCGTAGTGACAAAGCCACTTCCTTCGCTCATGTCAGGTGGCACCACCCAACACAGGTAAACAATAGAGGTAGATGGGAGGAGTCGTTGGCCAGTCCCTTGGCTTGACGAAAGAAGAAGGATTGTAGAACCAAAGTGTAGGAGGCTTGGAAAATACGAGGGTAGCGAATGCATGCATGTTCAAGGCTGATGATGGACGTAACTAAGAGCAGGTCACTTGAATGTCACATGCCACTCCTCGATTCCACCTTTCACTAGCTTGGACCCGACTTCGTCGCTTCAATGTTTAGTTAAAATCAAATGTTTGTGAGCGAAACGGAAACTGTTTCGGTTCTAGTACATCCAAATTTCACTCAAAGTTCATGAACGTTTCGACTAGAAAGAAGCCGAACGGTAGCAAACTTCCATTGGCTTGTTGAGATGCGGTTCTAAACCAACTCTACTTTATCCTCAAAACGCCGCCCGGCCAGCCAGCTGAATTTTATTCCATCCTTCACAAAGGAAAATTTCAATCTAGCATTTCGTAACAAATTGCGCCAGGCTTTCCCCTTTTCGCGTAGATTGTCACGAGCCGGAACATTCGAATCACCGCCGTAGATGATGAGTCTTCCGACTCAGTCTCCGAGTCTTAACTCTCCTGATCACTGACGGCCAGATCTTGCCTTAACCCGGCATCGTTGCCACGTGCAAGTGCCTCCATTCTCTTACTTTTCCCGGCTTTCGATCTTCGCAGGGTCAAA